>PVHX01007083.1:0-94452 GCA_004024805.1 Geosciurus inauris
TGCTTATAATTTTGTGCAAAGTTAGAAAAATTATGATTGTAATAATTTTTTTTTTCTATTTGCCTCAACAAATATTTTCAGTGAATAGTGTGTACAGCTTCTGAAAATTTGTTTTTTTTCTGTTATGTTTGATAACATGTATTTAAATGCAACTTTTGAGAAAAATAAATAAAAATTAAAATTAAAAAAAAAAAAAAAAGAAAATGAGAGGCAGTATATAGGTAAGTGCTGAGAGAGAAAAATTCTGCCTATTTTTATACTGCTAGATTTCCAGGTTTAGAACATTACCAGTTATATATTAATTTAGACAAGTATTTATTGAATAAATATGTAATAAATATTAAAAGAAAAATATAATAACTAAGTATATTCAATGGCTTCATGCTTCCTTCTTAGAAGCAAAGTATTAATACTGAAATGTCAGTGGTATATCCCATATTGTATAAAAGTGTGAGCATATTATTTTTCTGTTTTCTGTTCAGATACATGTACATCATTCTCTGCAGTTTTTATATGTTATGCATGTAAAAACATGAATGAAATTAAAAGCCACAAGTTAAATAGAATGTAACACTTGTAAAAGAATAATCTTTGAAATATGCACATATAAGTAGTAGAGAAAATATTTCTAAAAAATAAGGAATGTATCTTGGTTTTTATTAAATAAAGCCTATATGATTAATGTGGTAAGAATATCTTAGAACTTAAGGACTGAAAAAATTATCATCCAAAAGGTCTTTTCCCAGAGGAACTAAAAAGTAATATCAAAGTCCAAGAAAACAGATCCTATGTGCAGGACAGTATGCATTAGCCTGTAGGTTAATTCCTTAAAGGAAAGTTCCATTTTCAAAATATAGGAGAAAATATTTAAAACGAATTTTAAAACAAGGATAAATTGAAAAAGGACCATATTGATTTACTGAAGGACTAAATTCAGATGCATTCTGGAGAAAATTCTGTTAACTCATCAAACAGGTAATTCACAAATGCTTAAGGATGACAGAAAGGAAAACCTTATCAACTGATTTGATAATGATAACAATAATCAAGGAAAGCATAAGACCAAAGAAAAGAAAAAAGAACTTTAAATATTATTTTTGTACATGTAAATATGCATTTTTATATTGTAAATCAATATCAGCAAAGCAAACTTATGCAAGAAGACACACAATGGTTCCAAATAACTGGAAATTGTATCTTCCAAGTGACCTTTTTGAGCTACTCATCCTAGTAAATAGACAACAAAGTGGTAGCTGTGATCACCATTATAAAGGAGAAATTGTGATAATTCTTTACAATTAAATATAGCATAAAGAAGAAAATGTTTCACTTTCAGGTGTTCCTGTAGATATCCCCATACTCTGTAGTTAATGTCAGTGGGAAATCACGTCAACCCAATAGAGCCAGAACATCTAATGACTCAAATCTTTAGGAATTAAGATTTTATTCATTTGACTACACAAGGAACCACAACCAGCTAAGGTGATTACTGAGGGAAACAGAATGATAATGAAAAAATTAATGAACAATATCACGTATGGCCCTATGATTTCAATGCTTAAATGAAGACTGTAGTAGCTATAGATGTTTCATATTTATCTCAGTAAAAGATGTATTTTTGTATAACTTAGACTTATTTCCTTCCCATCTCTCATTCTCTTATCAACTAACATAATATGTGCTAAAATAGTTAACTTTATATCTCAATATGAAAGTTATGAAATATGATGAGAAGGTATGACTTATCCTGGGGAGGAATGAGCATTAGCCAAAGACAAATAAAACGAATTTGTAAATTATTTTAGAGTGACAATTTGTATGTTTATAATTATACAAGGGACAACTAAATCAGATTAGGAGAAAGCATTGCTTTGGAATTCATGTACAATTAACAAGGATTTATAAGAACGTATTAATCTGGAGGGTAAGAACACTCTATCAGTTTGCCTAAACTGGAACAATGTTCCCCAGAATTTCTTTCCATCTGTGATTCTTGAATGGAGTTGTCCATTACAGAAAAATATGCATAGATTTGAAATGTGGAAGTGAACAATAGCTTGACTGAGGCTAATGTCTATGTAGGATCCCACTCCTTGCAGCTCATGCATATTGCTGTGACCCTGCTGACTCACCTCTTGGTGTGGAGCAGCAGCTAGGCTTCCTCCTCCCTCTGCCAGTTCTTTTCTTTCACCTTGTCTGACTGCTGGGCCAGGTACGCATTTACACTCTAGACAAGGAGCATCAGTGTCTTCTGTAGTTCACCCGTATATTGAAGTTGGGCAATTGGAGATGCCAATAGAGTATTATGGTTTGCAGTTCATACTCATAGGTTTAGAAAATTCAGCTCAATTTGTGAGTATTCATATCAGTCAGAGTTTTATTACAGAAAGACTAATGACATGTAACAACCTATATATTACAAAGGTTTATGCAATTGTTGAGTGCTCACACACTACAATTGCTGCTTCTGTAGCTGGGGCTGAATCTGAAGTGAGGAGGTCAAGCAATGCATAAGTAATATAGATATTGTAAAAGAGAATAAGAGTACATTGGAAACTATAAGGATGAACTGGAAGAGTTTGAGTAATGTGGCTTTTTTAGTTTTTCATCAAACTGATGTGAATCTCTACTATTATATATTATTTTACTGGGCTCATGTAAAAGTTTCCAACAGTATACTGTGAGCACCTCACAGAAAGAGATTTTATCTTCCTGTTTATCTTCCTGTTTTTCTATGCTCAGAATCTAACTAAATGATTGCTCACAATGAGTGTATAATAAATGTTGACATTATATAAACACAGTGAATATATCTCTGCATGCCTTTTAAAAATGTGCTATTGCTATTCTTTTGGTCTAGGTTTCTCTGTATTTTGTGTTATTTATTTTTGTGAAAGCAAAATAGTTTTATATTTTATTTAATTTTAAATAAATAGGCTTTTTCTGTTGAACATTTTTCCTTTTTGTTACTTTTTGAAATTTCCCACATGTTCAAAACAATCAGTTCCAATTGCCCTCTGCATGAATGAACACAATTGTTTCCTTTCTCTTCTCTGTTTGAAACAACCTTATGCATCTTCATGAATGCTTTGTAAATACATTGTAATTTTAGTACCTTGAGTCTAAATAATTCATGCTATCAACTTTGACAATATTTATAACTCATATAAGATTATATCCTTACATAAGAATGGAATACTTTGAAGTTACCTTTATTGAAGCTTACAAATGTCATATTTATCACTCAAGATTATCAAGTGTTGAGTAGTGAAATAATTATTTTATTAGTGCACATCTTCATTATACAAATTGCTACGTTTTCTCTATATGGTGATGTGAAGCAGACAGTTTTGGTCTAATAGTAAGAGTGCAGTGATGACATAATATGACTTATTTAAATGATGAGTGAAATTTTTAATTACTCTAAATGAATACCCAGTGTACAATTAGAAAAGTGGAAGACAGAAATCCCACTCTATTTTCTTAAAAATTACAGCTGAAATTATGTCAGCCCCTCAAATTTCACTATCAGAATATTTACCAGTGATAGCTAGAATTCACTAGTAGAAATATTTCCACAAGAACTAGAGTATAGGGGCTGGGATTGTGGCTCAGTGGTAGAGCACTTGCCTCGCATGCATGAGGCACTGGGTTTGATTCTCAGCACCACATAAAAATAAATAAATAAGATAAAGATATTAAAAAAAAGAACTAGAGTATAAGTACCCTTATCATCCAAAATATTTCAATTCCAGGGTATAGAGTACAAAATGGTGCATTTATATCAATTTATGCCATTTTATCTGCTCCTTAGCTATTTCTTTGCAATTATAAAGACATGGGTTGAATTTGTTTACACCTAAGATTCTTCCTTCAATCCAGGTTGCCACATCCATTTTCAAACTCTATTATGATTGAAAAGTAAAAATAATATATAATTTCAGTATTAAAGAGGTTTTAAATTGCCATTGAAAAGAAAGAAAAATTCAAATCTTTCAGCAGCAGCAAAATAGCATGCCCTGTTCTGAGTACTGCACAAATGTTACCACTCAGCAAAATTTCTCACTGAATGAATATATGCATGGGATTAAAATCACTTTATATTTCTGAAAATTGTCTAAACATTAGCATGAGTTACATTTCATTCATCTATTTTCATATGATCCTAGATTAAAAGATTTTCAGATTTATAGTAATCCATCTTTACTCTGTCCAGAAAATTCTATCTCATTTTTCAGATTTTTAAGTCCCACAAATGTTCTATGATTATAATTAACATGTATCATTTGTGCATATTAATAGGTTTCACTATAACTTTTCCATACATTTATATATCAAGCAGCTATCCTGTGATACTCCCTCCTTTTATCCTCCTTAAAGCCCCTTTTATCTTTCCTCACCCAAGCCCCTTTCCAGGTCCTAATAGTTCCACTACTACTTTCAGGTCAACTTTGGTTTTTGTATTTGCTTTTTTGCATTTTTAATTTCCATATATGATAGAGAACATGATGTATGCATTTGTATGTCTGGTTTATTTTGCTTGTTATGATATATTTTATTTCCATCCATTTTCCTCCAAATGTCAGAATGCCATTCTACTTTATTGTGTACATATATCATATATTTTTCCATTCAATTCGATTATTGACAGGTACTTGGGCTGATTTCATTCCTTGGATATTGTGAACAGTGCAACAATAAACATGGGTATGTAGAAATCTCTTTATCATGCTGATTTCCTTTCTTTCAAGTGAATATGAAAGAGTGAACTCTATGGTAGTTCTACTTTTAGTTTTTTGAGGAAACTCCATAGTGTTTTTCATAGTATGTATACAAATTTATATTCTCATTCATAGTGTATAAGAATTCATTTTTATCCCTAATTTCGGAAGAATTTTGTTTTGTTTTGTTTTGGTCTTGGTTTTGTTTTGGTTTTTGATAATAGCCATCCTGACTGGAGGGAATAGTATTCTTAATGTAGTTTTGATTTGTATTACGCTGTTGGTTAAAGATATGGAGCACTTTTTCATATATTTTTTGGCATCCATACTTCTTCTTTTGTAATGTAGCTTTTCAGATAATTTCTCTGTTCATTGATTGGCTTATTTGGTATTTTGTTGTTGTTATTGTTGTTGGTCAAGATTTTATATATTCTGGATATTACTCTTCTATCAGATGAACAGATGGCAGGGATTGTCTCCCAACCTGTAGTTTGCCACTTCAGTCTGCTGATTATTTTCTTTGCTGTGTAGAAGCTTTGTGATTTATCAATTCTTGTTTTTGTTTCTAGAGCTACAGGAGTCCTACACATGAAATTATTTCTTGTGCCAATAACTTGAAGTATTTCTCCTATAATTTCTTCTAGTATTTTAAAATTTTCAGGTCTTATGTTAACGTCTTTGCTTCAATCTTTAGTTGATTTCTGTTTAAAGTAAGAGGTCTAGTTTCAATCTTCCTCATGTGAATATCCAGTTTCCCTAGAACCATTGTTGAAAAGGCTGTCCTTTCTCCAATGTACGTTTTTGGCAACTTTGATGAAAATCAGTGGGTTCAGGATGGACCCTGGATTTCTGGATTGGGTCTTATATTCTGTTTCATTGGTCTACAGGTTTGTTTTTTGCCAATATCATGTTGCTTTTGTTATTATGACTCAGTAATATGTTTTGAAATGCCTCTATCATTTCTACCATTGCTCTTTTTCCTCAGGATCACCTTGTTGATTTAGGGTATATTATGCTTCCATGTGAACTTTAATAGTTTTTTGTAGTTTTGTGAAGAATATCATTGAAATTTGAATGGAAATTACATTGAATCTGTAGATCACTTTGGATAGTATGGCAAAAGTATCAAGATTAATTTTTCCAATTCATGAGTACTGGGGTCTTTCCAACTTCTAGTATCTTCATTTTCTTTCTTTAGTGCTGTGTAATTTTCACTGCATTTTCTTATCTTTAGTTAGATTTTTTTTATATTTAATTTATTTGCTACTATTAATGGGATTTCTTTTCTAATTTATTTCTTAGTGAGCTCATTATTGGTGTATAGAAAATATACTGAATTTTGTATGATAAGTTTTATTCTGATATTTTACTAAATTTGTTTATAAGTTCTAAAATTTGCTTGCAGAGTCTAAGATTTTCTGTGAATACAATTGTTTTAGTCAGCTTTTTCACAGCTGTGACTGAAAGACTTGACAAGAAAAATTTTGGAAAAGAAAAAGTTTATTTGGTGCTCATGATTTGAGAGGTCTCAGTCCATAGACAATTGGCTCCACTTCTCTGAACCCAAGGGGACACAAAACATCATGGCAAAAGAGTATGATGGAGGAAAGTGGCTCAGGACATGTCGGCCACCAAGAAGCAGAGAGAGACAGCACCACTCTCCAGGTACAAAATAAAGATCCCAAAGGAACACTCCAATGATTGTTTTCCTCCAATCATATATATACCTGCCTACAGTTACCACCCAGTTACTCCCTTATCATGTGATTAATGCAATGATTAAATTAAGACTCTTATAACCCAAACATTTTATCCCTAAGTCTTCTTTCATTGTCTCACACATAAGCTTTGGGTTATCTAAATGTTAGATAACCCAATGTTATGGTTTAGAATGTTATCTAAACCATAACATTCTGCCCCTTGACCCCAAAAACTTATGCTCATGTCACAATGCAAAATACATTTAGTCCATTTTTGAGAGTCCCCATAGTCTCAACAGTTCTCAGATTTTCCAAAAGTCCAAGTTCAAGGTCGCCACCGAAACTCAAGGAAAACTCAGCATGAACCCTGTAAAAATTAAAAGCAAGTTGCATGTATCTAATAAACAAACAGACAAGAGTAACTGATACCAGTCCATAGGGAGAAATTAGGGCATAGAAAGAAGTGATGGGACAAAAGCAAGGCTGAAATCCAGTTGGACGAACAAGTTCTGTAACTCCATGCCCAGCTCCATGTCCACATATCATCCCAATGCTCTCTCCAAAGGTCTTGTGTAGCTCCATCCCTATGGCTTTGCTTGTTCCATCTTCTTAATTCCTGCAGCTTTCCTCGGCAGACATTCCACGTTACTGGTATTTCTTAATCTTGAAGGTCTGCACTGTAGGTTTGACTTCTTCCTCATATTTCCATGCATCTCCCTATCAGGGACTAATCACAGGGACTTCAATTCTGATGCACTTTTCCTGGCCTCCCAGGAATTTCTTTGAAATCTCTATGGAAACCTCCATGATTCCCTAATTACAGCATCCTGCATTCCTGTAGAACAAGTACCACATAGTTGATACCAAGTTCTGATACCATCTCAAGCAGTAGTCAAGCCTCCTATGTCCCTGGTTGGAGCAGACTCTTAGTGCCTGGATGGCTGACCACGGTGAAACAACTTTGTAAGCCCTGCTGTGCAAGTAGGGTGCACCATTGGTCTCTGCTCAAGAAAATTTTAGTTTTATGCCCTTGAACTTGAGATAGATGTGGTCTTGCACCTGAGATTCCCTCCAGCCATTTACCTATAATTAGTGTTTCTTTAGTGTCTACAATCTCTTTAACTACCACATTTTCTGTAGCCCCCAGTGGTACTTACAATTATCTAGCTCAATTCCAAATTACTCAAACCTTTATGTTCTATTTTCTGCTCCTCATTCTTATAGTAAACTTGGCTAAAAGCTGCCAGCAATACCAATGCCACCCCTTGAAGCCTGTGCTGCCTTGAAATTTCCCCCTCCACATAAATTAGTCCTTCACATTTAAATTCAGTCTCACAGAAAGTTTTAGGACAAAAAAAATTGTAGACAACTTCTTAACCATAACATAACCAGGAATGGCGTCTATTCCAATTTCCAATAGAGTCCTCTCTCTCCTCTGAAATCTCATGAATCCCATCTGTATTGTCCATAGTCCTATTAGCATCTGGTCTTCCGAGTTCCAAACAGAATTGCCCACTGAACTCCACTTACAACAATCTAAATTTTTTTCCACTTGAATCTGTAAACCTTACAAAATTCCTCCCACAGATTCCAAAATGTTCCAAAAGTTTCTTAACCACAGAGTCAGATTAGTCACAGCAACAACTCCACTTCTTTGTATCAATTTTTGTATACTGAGCTTTTTCACTGATGTGCCAAACGACCTGAAAAGAACAATTTTAGAGGAGGAAAACTTTATTTGAGGATCACTTTTTCAGAAGTCTCTTTCCATATATGGCCAACTCTATAGCTCTAGGCCAGAGGTGAGGAAGTGTGTGGCAGAAGAAAGCAGGTCACTACATCACACTAGGAAGAAGAGAAAAACAGCTCTATTCATCACGAACAACGTATATATCCCAAAGGCATGCCTTTGTAGGCTCACATCCTCTAATCACACACTATTTTCCTATAGTCACCACCCATTTAATCCCTACTAAGGGATTAATGCACTGATTAGTTCGGACTTTCATAACCCAATTATTTCACCTTTAAACTTTCCTGCAGTGTCTCACACATGAGCTTTTGGAGGATACCTAATGTCTAAACCATAACAACAACTGTATCATCTATTCACAGGGATAATTTGAAGGCATCTTTTCCTATACGTATGCCTTTTATTTTACTTGCCTGATTACTCTGGCTAGAATTCCTAGTATTATCTTATGTAAGATGGTTAACAAACTTGTGTTGTACCTGATCTTATTGGAAATGCATTCAGATTTTTCCCATTCTGCATGATATTAATTATGGATTCGTCATATTTGTCCTTTAATATGTTGAGGTATGAACCTTCTATATCTAATTCATTCAGAGTTTTTTTAATAATCAATGGATGTTTAATTTTGTCAGAGGTTTTTCTGCATTCATTGAGAGAATCATGATTTTTTTTCCTTAATTGTATTTATGTGCTTGATTATTATTTTTACTAATTCATGTATGTGGAATTATCCTTGCATTCCTAGAATGAAACCAAATTGATTGGGATGCATAATCTCTCTTATGTGATCTTTAGTTCAATTTCCAAGTATTTTGGTGAGAATTTTTACATCTATATTCATCAGGGATATTGGTTTATACTTTTCATTTTTTGTTTCCTTGTCAGGTTTGTGTAAAATGATAATACTGGCTTTACGGGGTGAATTTGGAAAGGTTCCCTTTTTATATTGTGCAATAGTATGAAGACTATTGTTAATTTTTTTAAAAAGCCTGATAAAAGCAGTGAATTCATCTAGTCCTGGACTTCTCTTTGTTGGGAGACTTTAATCATTTCTTTAATCTTATTATTATTGATCTATTTAATACTTTTATTTTATCTTATGCTTTTTAATATCCTCTTGGTAGGTAATTATGTGTCCAGAAATTTATGATTTTCTTCTAGATTTTCCAACTCATTTGCATATACTTTTTCAAAATATTTCCAAATTATCCTTTAAATTTCAGTGGTATCTGTTGTAATGTCTAACTTTTTATCTCCAATTTAATTTATTTGTACTCCTTCTATACTTTGGCTAGCTTAGCTTATGTTTTGTTAATTTTGTTTATATCTTCAAAGAGCCATCACAATTTTATTGATTCTTTGAATTGTGCCTCTTTCTTTTATTTTTCTTTGATATTTGATATTACTTTTCTTCTACTATTTGAGGTTTAGTTTGTTCTTGTTTTTCTAATACCTTCAGATGCATTATTATGATATTTTAGATCCCTCTACATATTTGATAGACACTCCTTATCAAAAATTTTTCTTATTACCTTTTTTGCTATATCTCATGTTTTTTGGGTAAATTATGTTTTGATTTTCATTGGATTCAAGAAATTTTAAACTCTCCTCTGGATTTTCTTAACAAATCCTTGTTCATTAAATGTGTGTTATTTAGTGTTTGTGTGAGTATAATTTCGTCAGTTTCTCTTACTGTTGATTTACATTTTTATTTCACTGTGATCAGGTAAGATGTATGAAATGAATTGAATTAAAGTTCTAGCATATCTAATATCAATAAAAATAATGAAGTTACAATGAATATACTGAATATGCATAATGTTCTAATAATTAAAAAATAAAGATATTTCTGATCAGAAATGGAAAGATAAAAGGAGAAAGTAGAAATCAATTTAATATAAATTTTGTATTCAAGACATATTCAACCAAATAAAGAAGGAAATATTTAATTTAGTGGAAAGCAAAATAAATAATAATTTTATCACAAAAAATAATTCATGTTGGTTATACAATGTTAGAATTTTTCATGTGGATGACAAACTAGAGTCTTCATAAAGAGCTTTAGGTTCAACCTTAGTAGATAATAGATTCTGAATGAAGACAAAGCAAAAAAAAAGAAAGAAAGGAAGATTTTTAGAGAAGGCACATGTTAGGAAAAGTACTATATGTCGATCATTTTATAAAATAACAAATTGGTACCTGGTTGGAGTGTAAAACATGTTTGGATATAAAATAGGAAATGAAAATAAAAATATTCATAAAGCAATATGGAATTTGATCTTTAAATTTCACCAAATAGTTGCAAAGAGAGTAGTACTTTCATATAAACTGTGTTTTAGGATAACAACTATTCAAACTAGGAGGAATGGGTGCATAAAGAGAGACTATATTTTTAGTACACAATTAGACCACTGCTGAGCAAGGTGTTGTGAAATCTTCAATCAGGCAATAGAAATAGTGTAGAATGAAGGGAAATAAAAAATTATAAAATAATTTAGTTTATGTTTTCATGTGAGTTTACAAGAAAAAAAGTGACTTCAATATTTTTAGTCTGGGTTCGAGAACATAAAATACAAATATATTTTATGAAGATAAAGAGAATTTAATAATTCTATAAAATATGCATTATATATTTTTAAATGTACTAATTGCCATTTGAAATAGTTTACTTTTATTTATTTTGTATTTTATGGGAGAGATTTCCCTTAAAAATCCAAACCTATGTGAGTTATAACATTAGATATCATAGTTAAAAAGAATGTGTTGTATATTTCAAAATAACTAAAAGAGAGGATTTTAAATGTTCTTGAGATGAAGAACATGATAGTTACTGTAATCTGATTATTCCACAATATATATACACACATTGAAATATGACTTTTCACCCCATAAATATATGCAATTATTATTTGTTAATAAAAAATAAAATTTTAAAAAGACTACCATTTTCATTAAAATAAGATGTATATATAACAACACACAGAACAAATCCTAATGTTAAATATCATAAATATTATGATATCCTTCCAGGATAAAAGTTATTTAATTTCAGAAGTAATTATCCAATGAAATTATTAATCTTACTGTGTTTTACAACTGGTTTATTCTAGTATTTAGACAGTGTTGATTTACTCTGGCTATTACTTTCTAACCCTATAAGAATTATGCAGATCTTCCAGTGGGTATCTGTAAATGTTACAAAATTAGAAAATTATTTATTATCTATTATATGCTATCAAGTAAAATAATATTTCCTATATTTTGATAATAGTTTATGAGAATAAGAGTAATTCATACACACATAAGCACACTCACACAAAACTTAAATTGTATTTAATTTCTTTAATATCCTTATACTAAAAATTTAACAAAACAACTTAATATTTGTTAAAATATTAAGATGCTAGCAAGATGCCAGTGAGATATTAGATGTGAAGACTTTGCAAAGCAAGTATAACAAAAGACGAATGAATGGTTCATTCAAAACTGATATATAAACTCACAGATGAAAAGAATATGGATTAATTCCTAATATAATAGTGAATTTAGAATGTAAAATGTTAAAATTTAAATAAAAGCTGGCTTTTATGGCTCTATTATTTATTCATTTATTAATTTGGAAAGTTATAGGTCTTTTCCGTGTGCTTCATATGCTTTAAGTCATAAGAATACTGAATCTAAAATAAATGAGTGAAACATGAGGTTAGATGTTTATGTTTCCCTGGAAAATTATTAATGGCAAAAATTGAAAAGGAATAACAGAAAATCTGTTTCTAAATATAGATTCCTTCAAAATCTGATTTGTTAGTTTTCCTATTAAATTTTATTATAATTTATTAACCTAAAGACTCTTTAAAGATATGAATTTAGAAACACAACCAGAGTTACAATTGATGGATTAAATATCCCATACATTTGTGGTTTTCTAGTTCTAATCTGTTCTCTACTTTATTAGGCTTAACTTTCAAACCTAGACTACAAAGGAATGATTGAATTAGCAATGGGATGCAAGCTTGAAAGGATTGTTTTATAAAATATTATAGTCATATGCTATGTAATTTCTAGTAGGTGTTATTATGAGCAATTGGTCAATGACAGACCACATTTACAATAGTGGTCCCATGAGGTTGTAATAGAGTTGAAAAATTCATCATCTGGCAGCCATCACAAGGTAGCAGGACATTTGATTCCTCAGATGTTTGTGGTGATGCTAATGCAAATAAATTCTAAAACAGGACTATAAGCTCTAAACCAGTCATGTGCCCAGCAAAGTACCAAGCTCATAACATAATTCATTTAATTGTCACAATTTCTAGTAGGTGTTATTATGAATAATTTCATTTTGTAGAGTAGAATTGTGGGTATTAGAAAACATCATTAGTTAATTAAAGTTCACCCTGCTAGCACATGTGAGGAGTCAGGTTTTAATGTGTGAAAGTCTGATTCTGTTCATACTTTCATCTTTGTGCTGTTCTCCTCAAACACACCAGTCACTGTAGAATATTGGTGTTATGGGCATGTAGGTCTGCTTTCATCTATAATTTCAGGATTATTCTTTTGATAGGTGCATTGTCTGTTGACTACACCCAGCTTTTTCTTCTACTTATAAATTTCAAAGAATTATACCACAAGTATAATAATATCACTTTTATAAGGCTACAACTAAATTTAGAATCAGTGACCCAGAATCAAATTAATGAACTATCAGAGTAATATCTTTCTCTGTTGTCTTTCTATTTAATTTTAATAAAGAATTGAATTTACACAATCCCTGCACAGTTAATTCTAATTTGAGACTTTGACATTTTTAAATTTCAAGATATTCTTAGTTTTATCATCTTATAGTAATCCATTTTTGAAAGATGAATATGAACTAAGTTACCAGTGCAACAACACAATTATATTTCAGTATGTGTTCCTCTGCCTATTCTTGTAATCAGTATTGATTTGTATGATTTAAAAACATTTAACATAAATTAGAGCCCAGAGAATAGACTTGGCATGCTGAAGACATGTCTTCTTGGGACTTCCTGGAGAAATTTTCAAACACCTACTTTGCTCTTTGATTTATCTTTTATGCATTCCACCATTTATATAAAATTGAGAGATTGATTTATGTATTAAGTTTCTGAAGGAGGTAAAAGTAGCTCATCATTTTTCTTCTGCTTAAAAGCATTAGATCTACATTAAGATCATTTTCCATTTCTCATGGGTCTTTTTAAATTGTGTTCATAGGTGGGAACAATGAATTACCTGACAGAAAAAGGTTTCACCTGCACTGCCAAACTTCCACTGCATGATAAAAGGATTTTACACAGTTTTTATGCAGCCCATAATGGCTGTTGGCAGTCAACTGTGACAGACAAGGGCCAGACAGCACCTTATTTCACAGACCCTACAAAACAGCAAGTGAACCATGGAAAGCAATGAAGGATGAGCACCTCAAGTCACTTCAGTTAGAAGATAAGTGGCTTGCATTTGCCTTTTCACCTTTGAACACAATTGCAATATTGCAACAAATCAAACTTTACAAAAGTAGAAATGGTTTGAAAAATTACAAAAAACACATTAAGAATTGTTGTAAAACTAAGAATCTCACTATATAAAATTTTTAATATTCACTTTAAAGATGTGCTAACAGGTGAAAGAAGTCAGAGAAAATGGCACATGATTTCATTTCATGATTCCATTCTGGGCAACTCATGAAATGTCCAGGATAAGTGTATTAATAAAGAAAGATAGTAGATTACTAGATACTAGGTACTGGGAGAAAGGTAGATTTAGAGAGCCACGGGCAATAACTATGTGTTTCATTTATGGATAATGAAAATATTATGGAATTAAATAATGGTGATGGTTGTACAATTTTGTAAACACACCAATACCAGTTTAATAGCTCCCCCCAGATCTCTTTCTGTCTCTCTTTCTCTTTTTAATAATAACACTGGAGATTAAACTCAGGGCCTCACACATGCTAGATATGTATTTTCCCATTGTCCTGCATTTCTTGCCACAGAAACTGCCATTTAGAAAATTGAATGTTATGGTAAGTCATTTGCAGTTTTTAATATGTTTTCTGACACAACATATTGAACATGTTAAAAACCAAAAAAGCTGATAAAAAGGAAACAAATGTTTGACCAAATTCTAAGGAATTTAATAAGAACACGTTGTCTGACCTTAATTATTCTTGGGTATTTGAAATAATACCCTTAAACTAGAATGTAAAGTGAAATATTCTAGACAATAGGCAAGACATGAAGTTCTACAGGTTTCTAATATAGTTTTATTATTAATATGTATGAGATTTGCAATCCAGTATTCTCTAATCTCTTTGCACAGAAGTACTGAAGAATTAGCTGTCACAAAACACTTTTAAAATAGCCATCAAGCGAATAAAGAGAAAAACAAAGTGAACCAGAGTCAAGTTATTAATATGCCTGTTATTTATCCTAATTCTAATTTTACGTTCTAGAATGGATACATAATTCAATGTTTTAATATGAACTTTGTGGTATATAATTATGTGTTAAAACTACCTCGTTTCTCTTTCTCTTTTTCACCCTCTCTTCTTTTCCTCACTTTTTAAGAAATGCATTCTAAGATTTGTTTTAATGAAATGGCACATTAAAATGGCTTTTTACCAAACATAACCATTTAGTTTATAGGTTAATATTATAGCAATTTAAATACAACATGGCTAAGTATATTGCTTATTGAAATGAAATTGTGTTGATAGCTTGCTTAAAACTTGATTTTTTTCCCCACATACATTCAGATGCAGCTGAAAACACAGTAAAATTTCAGCAATGGGGGAACAATGGCCAAAAATATATATTACTCAAATTCTCTTTGTGTATTTCTCAGTAGAAAGAAAATTTCAACATAGCATCTTATTTTCTGTACCTACTTTGTACAAAAGATGAATTGCACATGAAAATAAATGTTTCACATACTGATTTGCAATGGCTTATTTTTATTTGCTAAACTATCTTTGTAATGACTTGTAAGTAGAACATAATTCTGTATCATGCAGCTAACATTTTAATGCTAACAGGAAAAGAACTGAGGGAAAAACATAAAAAAGAATTACAAAAAGAATGACTTCTTAAATTTTAAAATATAAAAATGGTTATAATTACTATATACTGTGTATCTATTAGACATCACAATCTTTATATACAATAACAATTCTCTCTTCATACATAAAACTCATCTAAAAAAACCACTAAAATTACAAATTTGAGGTAGGGGCTGGCAGTGTTGCTCAGTGATAGAGTACTTGCCTAGCATTCAATGTTCAATCCCCAGCACCCCCCAAAAAATATAATAAGCAGAGGCTGATAAGTTAACATTTTAAAAGAGATTAGAATATAGACAGTAGAATGAATCGGACATAACTTCCCTATGTTCATATATGAATGCACTCCAGTGTAACTACAGATCATGTACAACCACAAGAATGGGAAGTTATACTCCATGTATATATGATATGTCAAAATACATTCTACTGTCATGTGTAACTAAAAACAACAAATAAAAAAGTAAAAAGAAGAAACATTGGAAGAAATCTTGCTATACTATACAACTTACTAAAGGACACATACCCATACCCACGTACACACAAAAATAAGAACAACAAAACTACCAGAGTTGATTCTTTAATCTAATAGGGTAAAATATCTGTGAAGTATATTTCATAAACTTTGATGTTTAAAATTATTTGTGGAGTTATTTTGTAAAAACTCTACTGGTATATGTCTAAATTCTTCAAGTGTCAAGTATGAATTATTATATTCAAATTATTTATTACTCACAGAGTTGTTGAATGTACAAGAATTCAGCACAGTGAGATAAAGCTGCATGGAACATGGTAGATGGAACATATTTACACAAGGGGATAAAATGAGTGTCCAGAGCCATCCATGGACTATGTGTGGACCAAACCAGCATCATAGACAATGAATAGGAAAATCTGGTATCTGGGAACTTCCAGTGGCAGTCTTGCTGGTTAAGACTGCCCATACATGTGAATTTCTATTCAGCTCTTCCAGGTTCCACACAGCACCAGAGATGGGGTGAGCTGCTGTAGCCACCCAGCCTCCCAGAGATGGGTGTGGCCTGCCAAGATGCCAATCAACCTGTTGACTGCAAGACATCATGAAGCAAGACTCCACCCCTGAAACCTTATCCTTGCCTTTTATGTGTACTCCCTTAAATAAACCATTGGAGCCATTTTCTAACTGTTCTGTTCCAGCTCCTACCAGGACTGGAAGAATCTATCAGGTGCTCCCTTAAAACGATGATTCTAACTTTGTCTTTTATTTCTTCACTAATTACTTCAGACTTTATTTTCTCAGGTGGCTTATTCCCTCCTGCATAGGAAAATTACCCTGATGAGGTGCTGGCCACCTCGAGATACATGATATTCATTTCCTGCATTGAGGTGAGAAAGTCTTATAGACCCTGTTGTTTCCACAATTTGTAGTGAAGGAACACAACAAATACATGATATTCATTTTCTTCATTCAGGTAAGAAAGTCTCATAGACCCTGTTGTTTCCACAATTTGTTGTGAAGGCACAAAATTGTTTGGTAAAAAAAATTTGTTAAAGAGAATAGTGGCAGTGTTGGAATGACTTTACTATTTGTATTTCAAAAGAAGAGAACATAATTTCCTAAAATAAATATACTATCTTGTAAATATATTCCTGCCTGGAAATGTGGCTTGGTTATATGAGCTGGTGCTTGGAATCTGTGTAACCTTGTCTGTATAGCATTGGAATATGGTGAATTATGACTTTTGACATCTGATAAAAACACTTTTCCCAAAAATTAAAAATATAACCAACATGTCTTCTTCACAACCTGCAGGAAATTTTTATAGTTATTTAAATTGGATACTCTGTCATATTTTTTATTATTATTTCTAGAACACTAATGATATGTTTATTTAAACATTCATTAAAATATACACTCTATATTCTATATAACAAAGAAAAATATTTTTTCCTATGTGCATTACCATTAAAATTTTACTGGGGTGGATGTGTAGCACATTGATAGAGCACTTGCCTAGCATGTGCAAGATCTTGGGTTCCATTCTCAGTATTAAAAAAAAAGGATTAAATTATCATATTTTAATATATTTTATATGAAAGCCACAATACATTAAAGAATGTTAATAAGATTTTCTTACCAAGAAAAGATATTATACATATTAGATTTTTTCATCACTAATGTCAACACATACAATTATTACCAGGATTTAAATAAAATCTAAGTAAGCATTCATGTAAATATTTAATATACACGTTTTTAAGAAATACATAAAACTAAAAAATATCTCTATAATTAAATACTCAATATCATATATGTTAATGCTATTTTACTGCTTTGATTTGATGTGATAATGGAGACAATGATTTAATCTAAACTTACTCAAAAATTATACTATGATTATACATGCATGGACAAAATGGAAACTAGAAACTTTATTGATTGAAAATCCAATGACATTTAGTCTAAGCCAATATTGGTTTACTAATTTTAATAAAATGATTCAGTATCTTTATGAGATAGAAGAAGAAAAATAAAAAGAATGAGAGGGGTAGTTTCAAACTTTCAGGACTCCAATAAGCCACACTACTTAATAGGAACATATTATTACAGAAGAATATATGTCTCTCTCAATTTAAGAAGCTAGTTAACATTTACTTCTTTATTAAAGAAACTTTGAAAATTAATATAGCAATGTCCTTCATCCTAAGAGCAAAGATTTAAAAAATAAGCCAAAGTAATACAAACTTTGTATTAAATAATACAAATTTTGTAGTAAAGCACAATACTTATGGTTTTTTGCTACTATTTGTGCAAGGTTATTTTCTGTTTTGGTGTTCTTTTCTTTCTTTCTTTTTTTTTTTTTTTTTTTGGTTTTTCTCCATTGGCTGAATTTCCATGCCTATATCTACAAGGTACAACCTTTATCTATTTAGAGGAGTAACTAAAATATGAAGTGGAAGAGTACTTCCCAACTTATAGTCTTATCCGATACTAACAAGAAGGTACTTCTGCCTTCTTCTTTGCCATTTTAATCTGAGCAGTGAGAAACTACCTATCAAGGAGTTACCAGTGATGGTGAAGAATCATACATCCTGAGACAAGTAAAAACATAAATATATTTACAATGGTCCTCAGTTTCATCTGCTTAAATAAAATGAAATATGTGAAATACATAAGAAACTCATATAACTGAATATAAAAAAATGCTAATAACCCATTTAAACAATGGGCAAAGGACTTAACATTTCTTCAAAGAAAATACACAAAAGGTCACTAGTAGTATGAGCAGATACTCATGTCATTAATCATCACAGAAACTCAAATCAAAACCAAAAATGAGCTATCAGCTGATATCTGCTAGAAAAGCTATTGAAAAAGGCAGGTGGGGAAGGTGCCAGTGGGCATATGAATACACTGGTAGGTATGTAAAATGGTGTAGCTGTTGTGGAAAACAATGCAATGGTTCTTCACAAAATGACAAATAGTTTGGGAATGCTGTGGCACACACCTATAATCCCCAAAACTAATGAGGCTGAGGCAGGAGAATCTCAAGTTCAAGGCCATACTCAGCAACTTAGCAAGATCCTATCTCAAAATAAAAAATAAAAAAGGGCTAGGATGTGGCTTAGTGGTTTCTTGCCCTAGGTTCAACCACTGGTTACCTACAACCCTTAGCAAAAGGAGAAAAAAAAAAAGAAAGAAAAGAACACAAAAGAAAATAGAACTAACTATGCCATCCAGCAATCCCACTTCTTGGTAAATACTCAAAACAATTGAATTTGGGGTTTTGAAGTGATAACAGTGATCTATATTTATTGTAACATTGTTTATAGTAGACAAAATATAGGAACAATTTTGATGTTCATCTCCATCTCCATCAATGTACAAGTGGTTAAAAAAATAGATTGGTACAAATATACAGTGGTATGCTATACAGCCTTAAAAAGAAAGGACTTCTTTTTTTATAATTTTTTTAGTTGTAGATGGAAACAAAGTCTTTATTTTATTTATTTTTATGTGGTGCTGAGGATCGAACCCAGTGCCTCATGCATGCAAGGCAAGTGCTCTGCCACTGAGCCACAATCTCAGCCCCAAGAAAGGACTTCTTGCCATGTGTGACAGTATGGATGTTCCTGGAAAACATTATACCAATTGAAACTTTCCAGTTTTAGAAGATAAATTCTGCAGGTTTCCACTTGTATAAGGTATCTAAAATGGTCCAAATCATGAAAAAAGAGAATGGAACCGTGGTTTGTAGTCATTGAAGGGAGTTAGAAATGAGAGTTACATAATAAGTTCTTGGATATATAAGCTAACTAAGTTCTATATATCATCTGTACATCTTTGTTGTTAAAGTTAAAACCACTGTTTTGCACTTAAAACTTCATTTAGAAAGTAGATTTCCTAAATTTACCTAATTATGTACATGTATAAATATATCACAATGAATGCCACTATTTTTTATAATTATAATGTACCATGAAAAAAAGGAAAGTAGATTTCCGGGTAATTGTTTTTACCACTATTTTAAAAAAAGAAGAAAAAGCAGAAAATCCAATTTGGATTCCAACTGACATATTTTGAATATATATAAAAGATATTATCTCTTTTAATGGTTTCAACAGAAATATTCAAATTTATCTAGAACAAAAAATGCTAAAAGTTCATCATATTGTGTTACTGCTGTTATTTATGTTTGCTTTTTACCTTTGATCAATTTTCTCCAGCTTACTTCATCTTAAAAATCATTGCCTGAATACATTGTGAACTGGACCTTCAACACCAAAGACAATACTTCAAACTTTCCTGCACTCTTTCTATATGTCTGTCTCAAAAAATATTCCACATCATTTGGAGCTGGTTCAGTTGGTAGAGGGATCTCAGAAAGTATGATATAAAGTCTCTAAACAATGTGATTTCAAAAATATTGATTTCTATATGTCAAGAATACTTATCTTTAACATTCTACTTTAATTCTATTATAGTTTATATAACATGTTGTTCATTGTTTATTATGTTTTATAGTATCATACTTCCCCTGAGGTATATGGCATCATGAGATGGAAGGGTTGCTTCCCCAGAAATAGGAAGGATAAAAGGGAAGCTGGAGAGACAACAGTAGGGGTTAGATAAAACATCCTGCCCATACCAATTTAGCATTCTGCTATTGATTAATCTAGCTATGTTTGCATAACTATCATTCCATTTCTACTTTAGTGTGATTAAAACAAAAAGAAAAGTTAATATTGTAGTCTCTAAATAATTAATAACTTTTTCACTCAATTAATTGTCATCAACTACACAAGTGTAGATAACTTAATAGATAATCATTTTATTGCTTTTGGAATCATTTATTTAAGACATTTCCTCATAGTGCATTTTCTCTCTTATTAAAAAAATTACATCTAGAAATAATAGATGTTGAAGAGATTATCTATCAAAGATTTCCCAACATTGGTTGGAAAGTGGGGGTTCAAATTGTTAAAGTCAAAACAGGTTCCTCATTTATTTTGTACTTTCTAGAAACATATAATATATACTACAATTTCAGTAATATAAAATAAAATAATTTTACAGTTTTTAGGAGTTTTTTTCTTGAGAATGTTTAATGGGATTTTGGACACAGTATGAGTATAATAAATACCTAATCATCCCACTGATTTATCATTCACTATCCATTCTTGTTATTTAAAACTTTTAATTTCCTAGTTATTCGACAATTTAGCCATAAATCGTTATAAAGGTACTTATTATGGTTTATTGGTTAATGGCAATGTACAGTCAAAACTGAAGTTTTGGTATAGATGTTCATATGTGTAGCAAACACCGATACGGACAACCACAATTTTTTATGCAAAGAGACAAAAATGTTTTTCTCTCACACACACACAAAAACTAGATGAAAAAAAAATGTCATGCACTAAAAGAGACATATTACATGATTACTTTTGGATAAAGTGCAGAACAAGTAAAACTCATCTATGGATCTGGAAAATTTACTAACAGCCAGTGAATGCAATGTGCATGTGCTGGTAAGGATCTACCTACCTTTTGGGAGCATGTAGTTATCCAGGTGTGAAAATCATCAACACTGTATTCAGATACTGTGAACTTCATTTAAAAATGTTTAATTAAAATATTGGAAGTAGAATGTTCTTTTTAAAAATCTCCAAAAGAAGGCTAAGGGACACAATATTTTCTTGTCTTCTTAGTAAAAATATAAAAATATATTTTTTTGTACTGTAAAAACAATTAAGTGGCATAAAATACATATTTTCACATAAGGAATAGTAGATAAAATAGCATATTATAAGTACTAGTTTTAATTAGCACTATTAAAATGATACTATAAAGAATTATGGGAATGTTTATGTTCAAATAACAAGGGGATTCTAAACAGATTTATTAACATAGCACAATAAAATTAATAAATACAACAAATTGTTAAAAATTACTGTTGGGTTAAAATGATTGAAATTTTTTCTACCTTGCAGTTTCCTTTATCTTTTTTTATTTGAGCATTACAAATGGACATAGTAATTGGGTACATTTTGACAAAAATCGTACAGGCAAAGAATTTGATTTAATCCCCATTCCTCTTCTTTCCCTTACCTTCTCCCTTCCCCTATTTTCCTTTTTCTACTCTCCTGATTTTCCTTTTGGTAGTTTACTTATTATTTTTGATTATTTTTGATTTGATTTTTACTTATTATTTTTGATATTTATATTTGATACATAAAGAAATTTCCATTTTTCTGTATTTTTAAATTTTCTAAAGTTAACAAGAATTATTATAACTTCACACTGTTTAATAATAATGTCATTTCCATTTACTAAGAATTCTAAGTTGGATTTTATTTTGTAAAAATAAATTTACATACAAGAAATAACAATATTATGGTATTACTTAGAGAAATTTAATGAATGACTAACCAAGGAAGGATATGCATCTAAACAATATTATAGCTGTGATTATCATGTGTTTAACAAAGGGATTGTAATAACACAGTGTCCTTTGATAAAATAGCTTTAAAAAGAGTAATTCTTTCAATATATGCTTTTTGCTGTTATTATGTGCCCTGAAACTGTCTTGTTAAAATAATATTTTTATTTTATATATTTATATATTCATTCATTCATTCATTCATTTACTTATTTATTTGAGAGTACTAAGGTTTGAACCCAAGGAGATATAACCACTGAGAAGCATCCCAAGTGCTTTTTATATTTTTATTTTTATGTTGAGAGAGGGTCTCACCAAGTTACTTAGGGCCTCACTAAATTGCCAGTGCTATCCTTGAACTTGTGATACTCCTGCCTCAACCACCTGAATCACTAGAATCAAAAGCTTGCATCACCACACCCAGCTAAGTTAATGTTTTGAATGCATAATATATACTTTTTATTGAGTAACATTTATGAAATAACTTTCATTTCTTAGTATTCTAGTTAGTCCATGTCAGAGTAAGTATTTATTGATCAATGATGAAGACAGATACTGAAAGTTTTGTGTTCAGAACATACCTGTGTGGAAAAGTAAAGACTCATCAGTCTCAAGCAGACAAAAAGTAAGGATTAAAGTGTACTGTATAATAATTAAGGCTATTACCTCCAAGACACATATTTATTATACTTTGGAAGGTAATACTATACTGAACTTTATGTCTATCATATAGAACTGAAGACAGTGGACTGAATCTGACCTGATTTTCCTATGTATGTATATGAATATACCATATACCACAGTGAATCTCACCATCATGTATATCCACAAGACACATTTATTTAAAAAAAACTATAAGTATATAGCAGAAAGATCAGTAGACTAGAGGGAAGGAAATAGTAGGAGGGAGAAGGAAAGGAAAAGGGTACTACTGGAGACTGAATTAGAATGAATTATATCTCATGCTTTTATAATTATAACAAAATTAATCCTAATGTTATATGACTAAAAAGAACCAATAAAAATAATTTTAAAAAATACAAAAGAAGAAATAGAGCCTAGGAAGTTTAAGATTTCCTAGACTAACTTAGCTAATAGTGATCTGGCTATCTGTTTATTCCCTAACATGAGATCAGTCCTAATTCTGTTCTCATATCCTTTTGAGATTAAAAAGCAGGGTCATACAATTTTGAGATGGACAACAGTTGTTCCAGAGCATTGGTGTCTGAGCTACTGTTTGGGCATCAAAACACTCACAATATTGGAGAAAACATTTTCAAAAGCAACACCTCATTTCTAAAAGAAGCCAAGAGGAAGAAAATCTCCCCTTCCATAGTACTCTATTACCTCTGTTTGAACATAACATCTACTACAAAGTGTGGAATGGTCCAAGTAAGTAGGGCTTGATAATTATGCAAATAGATTTTTCTTGTTAAGTATTGAATACTTGGTCAAATGATAAACTGCTGAAGCTATGAATAAAACTGAATAAAAAATCTCAGTTCCTTTGCCTTCTGATTTTGATAAAACTGAGGATGGGGTTTTGGCATGGGGAATTGGATAACTCTACATCCAAAGGAGGGAATCTCAACATTTGTTTATGTTTTAAAAATACCAATATCAAAGTGTATCTAGCGGCAATAAAATATAAGTCTTTGGGGTAAAAGCCAGGCAACTGATATCAATTTTAAAATCGGGGATCCCTGCTAGAATAGGTATTTCCAAAAGAGAAGGCCTACTTAATTAAGAAAAGTGGAGGAGGCACTCAGTAATCTGTGTTTTAACAAGTTTTGTAAATGATTTGGATCCATGCTATAGTTTGAACTATAATATATACAGAAGTGAGTCAATGTAATTGATGTGAACATTGGTAATAATACTACAATAAGTAAAAAGTACTAAATAAATGTGGGTAATTGACTAAAAATCTCTGAATTCAATGGAAAAATTCTTCCTAGAAGAATAATGTCTAGGTCTAAGTATAAATAACTATTAGCAATTTCTTTTAGGACCCTCCCAATTTACAAAGTTCTACAACCCCATCATGAGAAGACTAGTGTGGAAAAAAAAAGAATTAACTGTTCTTAATTTAAATTTATAAAATGTATTTCATATTATGAGTGCTTTTCTGCAATTACTGCTTAATTTTATCTTTAAATTCACGAGTATAAAGCAAATGTCATATACATTTTATATGGACAAGGAAGTATACTGAAGATTAAGATGAAACTGCTTTCTAAAATCCCATGGCAAAGAACAAGCAGAAGCACAACTTTTGACTTTGAATCTGGTGCTCCAGTGTGTATGAATGAAAAGCAAGAACAATTTTTGCTTGAAAAGTATAAATACTCGTGAATGTTATTGTGTGCATGTGTGAGAGAGGGAAATATATATAGAGAGAGAGAGGGTGCGAAAGAACATGCAAGAGTCTGTGTACACCATCAGATTCTCTCTTTATGGGAAAGGAAATGGAGTTTTTATATGAGGCACAGAGTTATAATTAAAACAATCAAATCCAAGATCTTTAAAAAGACTCTGAATAGATTGCAGATTGCTTAAGAGCAGAATATAATCAAGCAAATCCAGAGAGAATTTAATAGACAGAAACTTCTCCTGTCTTAATTATATGTACTGGTGAAAGAGAGCCTGTAATAAAGAGGGATCATTTTATTTTGTTTTTAGCAGACTGAGCCTCATTATCTTGCCATTTGTTATAACAAATATTTATCTTGAAATTTGTATGTGACCAACCTTATAACCTTTCTATGTAAACTATCTACATCTAAATTTCCCTTTAAAAATAAGATGCAATTCAAAGTCTTTTGAATGTCCCAAATGTTTATCCACACTTTGGACTGTATAAAAGAATGAGTTTTTCCTCAAAAACCACCAGCTATACTCATCAAAAATAAATCCAATTTATAGCAATTATGTAGAAATGAAAATATGTGAACCTGTTTATAATGTAAGTTGACAATATAGGCAATATCTTACTCATTTTTTATCTATATATTATCTGGCATAATTTCAGTGTCTACATCAATGTGTATAGATTTTCATGAAAGAAATATAAATCACATTCATTTAAACTGGGTGTCTATTATATGCTGGGCATCATGGTGGGTCTTAAGAACCCAGGGTTGAATATCACTTTGCCCTTCTTGGGAAAAACCATGAACAAATAATTTCATTCATAAATATTATGAATGAATGTGGAAGTAAAAAGGAATATGATACTATCTTAGACAAGGGAGAGACATAACCCTTTCCAGAGCAAGCTGTATTTCAGTTAAGATCTAAAAGTGAGTCTTTTAGTTAGGCAAATAAGGCAGTCATGGAGCAAAATGTCATTTAAAGAGAAGAGCATGTTCTTTTTAAAACATGGAGAACATGACTCATTCTCAGAACAGTTAGAAAAAAAGCAGGGATGGGAGGGTGTTAAAAGTAACTGAAAAATAAAAAGGTCATTCACATGCTTTGAAGGGTAAGTACAAATGTTTACCAAAGGTCCATGGACAGTCATTCAAGCATATTAATCCTCATGTATGCATTCAAGAAATGACTATGCAGTGGAATAAATTGAAAGAATGCAACACTAGGGATTTAGCAGTATAATATCTTAGCTTTGCTCAAGAGGCATGAGGGATGAGTAGAACTTGATGGACAAGTTGAAGAAAGACATATGAAACTGTGGAATGGAAAGGTTTGATTGTTGATGGGTTAATATGAGCATATATTGAATAGAGGTGACTTCCTGGTATGTGGCTTGAGAAAGTTGGTAGCTACGTGGTTATACCAGATTGAGTAGGAAACTCTGGTAAAGAAGTAAATTTGGGGTGAAGAGCAAAGTAAATAGTCCAGTTAGGAACATGTCCACTTTGAAATGCTTGCACAGAGATAACAACTAGACATGCCAGCTTTATAGCTACAAAGTCTATTCTAGGTCTGTGAGAAGAGATTCCAATCTGATTATTTGGTTTTAAAATTGGTGGTGATAGCAGTAACTAAAAAATAAAATATTCTAAAGAAAGCTGTGAGGAAAGAGAAAACTCAGCCTATAATGGGCATGGAGATATACACTATATAAGGGGCAAACAGAGCAAAGAATTTTGACGATTAATAATTTCAAAATATAGCTGGAATCCCAGGAGGTATCCTGTCACAGTATCCAAGGGTAGATTTAAAAAGGAAGGAAAGTGGCTCAATTAGTTCTGATAGATTAAAAATCCTCAACATTATCTATTGGTTTAACTGACATGAATGTCAAAAGTCAGTTCTATTGATAGGGGAGAGAAAATTGAGGTGAAATGGGAAATTAAAGGAATAAAGACAATAATTATAGTTTTAATAAATTTTGCTATAAAGAAGAAGTAACATAGGAAAAGTTATGTACCTGAAACTTATCAGTGGAAGGGAAAGTTATTCAGGGTTTAAAGAATTTATTTCGATTGAAAGAGAAGCTTACAGGATGGATGTCAATAGGACAGAGCCAGGTGAGGAGAAGGGGAAGACATAAGGAAAAGAGTAGAGAGAATCAAGGTTGCAGAAGAGGTCAGTTGGGAGGTCAGCTAAAAGCATGAGTAGAGGCAGACTGGAGCAGGGTGGTAATTCACTGAAAAGATACTGAAAGAATTTTCACATGTGTATCTAGGAAAATTATGTTAGATTTACAACACTGTCTTTCCTATTCCTCCCTCCCATCCTTGTCTTTCATTCCCTTTTGTCTAATCTATTGAACTGCTCTATCCTCCCCAACCCCTTGATTATGGTTTAACTTCCTCATATCTGTAGTCCTAATTAGAATAAGATATATCCTATGCTTGTATAATCTTATCAAAATGGATTCTACCATCACATATAACTAAGAAGAACCAATTTTAAATTAAATTAAAAAATAATTTCGGCAACTTTGCCAAAGGATACATAAATTAGCACAACTCTCCTGTTCACAATGCATTAGATCTGCATTCAGACCAAATATTTTTACTATACTAAATATTCCACACTCTTTCATACATTTATATTTCCATACACAAAATATATTTTGGTGATCTACTATGTACAAATCATTGGAGACACTGCTGTAAATAAGTTAAGCCTCAGCTGTGTGAAGAGGCAGGCCATAAAGTTTTCAATTAAAGAGAAGTGAAATAAAATAAAATAAATATGTGCATTTTTATCATTAAAATGATACATAAGAAGTCAGAAGAAAGGGGAATAAAGGAAGCAGGAATAGGAAAAATAATTATTAATATTTTATGAAGAGATGAAATAGATCATACTTTAAAAAAACATTCCTTAAGTAGGATTAAGAAAACAGAAATTGAGAGGTTTTGTGGGCTGGGATGAAAAATAAATATCAGACAGCTGAAGAGGAAAAATAAAATAATGCTATGCAAAGAAGGAAATGTAGAGACAGAGAAGGGAAAAGTGGCCCCGAAGAACCTGTGATTATGACTACAATGTAATGCACGTGACCCTCATTACCCTACAAAGAACAGCAATGGCTGTATCTCTCTTTTACCTATTGAAAAGTCATCTATAATTGCAACTTCAAACTTTACAACTGAATTAAGAGAAACCCTTTTGTTTATCCCCCCTTATGTTTACTCCTTTCTCTCCTCTCAGTCCACATGTAGAATGTTCTTTTTTACCTTCCTGATGCTAAAGCCAGTCTTGGTCAACAACTGACTTTAATATTCTATTTATTTTGCTACTTGTTCAAGTAGTCAATAAATCATAAGGTTGACATAATTACAAATACCTTTATTTACCTTTGGACAATAACAATACATTTTGAAATGGTTTCCATTGTATTTATGTAGATCTCTTGATCAGTGAGAAATTGAAGAGATCTATGGGACTTCTAGTTCATTGTACTACATTGGCTCAACTATAGAAATTTTTTGTTGCATGATATATGGACTTGAGATTCAAAGAGACCGCAGCACAAACTTCAGCTTTAAAAGTTTGGGCAAGTTATTGAAACTTCCTAAGATTCAGTGACTCTCTGGAAATTAAGAAAAATAATATCTGCTTTTAAAAGAACCTATGCAAAATATACAGCACACCACAATGTCCAATACATGCCAAATTGTATTATACAAGATATTTTGAACCAGATTTTTGTTTTGGTTCATGTCAGTTGCTCAATCTTGTTTGTTAAGAAAATGAGTCTCAAATTTAATAGAATGAGTCAGCAAAATATTAAAGATTCAAGGGAAGAATACTGTAGCTAGCATTTGGGTTATTTTATAAAGACCTCTGTCTATAAAGTGAATGATTTGTAATATATTTTATTATAAAAACAGGGAAAACATAATAAAAGAGAGGGATCCGATGTTTTTGGAGTATGTGCACTAGGCTAGATGTGTAGTTTATTCCATTTCATCTAAATATGAAACAATCTTTATCATTGCAAGTCTCAGAGAAATAGCTTAAAGTCCAAAAGGTTTGAACTGTTCTTCCAAGAGAACTCAATCAAATACACACTGGACATGAATTTTAGACATAGACTTATTTGGAGTTGGAGTCCCTCCTCTCTATATCTCCATTTAATAACTCACAAAAGGAATTCCACAGTCTTTACATTCTAAAGGAAATTCATTGGCAAGAACCTCCTTCAAGGAACTTGAGAAATACCCTTTCTGCAAGGGGGAGCATGTTAACTGTGAAATAGAAAAATGTGACCACCATCTAAATTATTGTGACCTGTTTGCTTTAGACAATAAACAGTATAATATTTATTATATATTGCCAGAATTTTATACACAACAAAATACAGGATGGAATAGACAGGAAAATGCCTGGAGAATTCTGTCCTCTTTCCCTCTCATTTGGGACTACTTGTGTCCATGTAATTCATAGTTAGCAGCAGGTGTCTACACCATACTTCACACACCCACACAAATACAAATTTACACAGGTTCTAAGTAAATACGTAGTTACATTTCATATGCAACACATAAAACAGCTGAACAGAAGAATTTGCAACATTAAAGTTTGAAATTGTGGAATTGCATTCTCATGATATTCATATTATTAATGGATTTTAATTTGGGAACTGGGAGGATTTAAAGTACTATGATTTTGAGGCTACAAACTACTATTATTTCTTGAATGCTTAAATGGAAAACATAATATTACAATGAAGTTGAGTATTAAATTCTTCAGTTTGTTTGCATTCACCTCCCAAAGAGAGACCTATTGTCCTCTCTCTTATAACACATGATTAGTTCATCTACTCACATTTACACATGAAACAAATCTTTCATTTAAGAGGTAACATTTGATATAAAGAGAGAAGAGATTAACTTAGTTGATGTTTTCAGCCTTAAATTTATTTAACAATAAGAACTTTATACTAATAGAGTAATAGCATATTATAGAATATATGCAAGGTCATTTGTGGGTTATATCTGTGTGCATATTTCTATAAGGAAAGACATGACCTATTTAAATTTGCAATTTTAAGGCAAATAAAGTGTGCATATACATAGAGCTATTTTGACTTTACTAATATCTAGTACTTTACCTATATATTCTCTAAAGTATCTGCTATTCAGTTGATGATCCTGGTCCCTATATTATTAATTCATTTTTGTAAATATCTGTTTTGATGGTAGGGGTACCAGGGATTGAACCCAAGGGTGCATAACTACCGAAGTGCACCCACAACTCATTTTATTTTACTTTTTTTTTTTTGAGACAGGGTCTCATTGAGTTGCTTAGGGTCTCACTAAGTTGTGGAGGCTAACTTTGAACTTCTGATCCTCCTGCTTCATCCTCCTAAGGCATTGGGATTACAGGCACACACCACTATGCCTGGTTTATAAATCTCTTTTAACATATTATATTTTAAGTAAAAATAACAGCATGTAAAAGTTAAATCATCTCATGAAGTTATAATTTTTAAAAAAATAAATCTAGATATATTAATTTTACCTGAGTGAATTACCTTAAAATCACAAAATCAAATCAAGAATGACATAATGATGATAGGATTAACATATAATTCTGAGTAGTCATATGAAACCTGTTTGGTACCCTATATTATACATGACATTTACCACTCTTCAGCCTTTATTTCTTATTTATAGATGTAGATAACTGGATGTCTAGTTAGCACTTATTATAGATATCTATATACTTAGATATTTGTATCTATATTATATAGACATCTACATATATATCCATAGATAAACAGACATGTAGATTGAATCCAACGCCTCTCACAGAATGCATAGTCACATGACAATCACTACCAAATAATCCAAAAAGAGTATCTTGGGTATCGCTTTTATTCATATTAGTATTTATATATTTTCTGTTATCATTATATAGTTTAGATTCTTTGAATATTGTGATATTCTAAGAAGTGTTGCTTAGTGGAGTTTTATGTTCACATAATATTCATCTCTAATAAATTCTTCCATTGTTTGCTTTCTGGGAAATTTCTTCTTTAGCTGTAATAACTCAGTTCAGCCTTTCTTTATAATTTAAAATACCAGATAAAGTAGTTTCATCTACTGACATGCTTCTGTTAGTGTCTTCTACATGGACGTGGGATATAAAACTGTGGAAGTTCCCACAGTTTTGCTGACTGTACTGAGATTGCAAAATCAGGTTGTGTTAGGCAGTCAAATCTGATTTGTCTTATATCATGATATTTTGCCTCATATTGGGCCCAGAGTAATGGAGTTGGCAACCTATGGACTGAGACCTCTGAAATCATCATTCCCCAAATAAATTTTTCCTTCTCTAAGTTGTTCTTGTGGAATGTTTTGGTCACAGCAATGCAAAACGTCAGACATATTTTAATGTTGCTTTCCGGCAATGGTGTGTCAGTTAGTAGATATGGGAATTTTCCTTATTTTAAAAGTGTCTCTCTATGGTTAGATATTTAACACAGATAGTAGTACTTCCTTACCTATTCATCCTTACCCAAATATAAAATATTTATGAAATATAAATTCAACAACTTCATAAAATACATAACCTGTACTAGTGGGAAAATATTTACATAATAACCAAAAGCTCCTATGTTTCTTTTCTCTTTAATGGTAACTCTGAGTACAGTTTTGGCTTTAAAAGTAGTGCAAAAGTCTAATTACTATTATGAACCCATTTGATAAATATTTATCTCTATCTCTCCTTACAGAATATAAGACTTCATGAAATTTTTATCCACATACTTAATCAATTTATATATTGAGTATCTCTTTTGTTTCCAGCACAATGGTAGATGTTATTGATCCAGGAATGAATAAACACAAAAGCTCTTCCTCATTTGATTTTGTGTGTTTCATGTGGAGTCAGAGGGTATTTTCTGCTAGAACATCGATGCCTCTTTTACCCTCTTGCATTGAAGACATAATTTTCACCATTACAATAGATAGAAATAATTAAGTTTTAAAATAATAAATGTGAGATTGGGAAATGTGTCTTCTTTTTCTTTTTCCCTACCATATTATATTTAACCAAGGAAATTGAACAAAAGAGTGAAAGTATATGTATCAAAGTAAGGAAAATGTACAATTTACCTTGTAACCACTGATAGCTGCTTCTGTAATTTTCCCAGTTTGATTTATAATGTTACAGTAAAGTCTGAGAGAGGAAGAAATCTTTTCTTGGCATTTTTAAGCCTCATTTTCCCTTTTGTCAGAAAATGTTAATGGCATTTGCAATTTAGCTTAACCATTAACTTGTATCAGAACAAATAGAAGCTTTATTCCAAGTCTTCCTAAATTCCATGCATCTACTAATACTAAAGTTATTTCATCTTTATTTAAAACTGTAAATTGCACCATTTTCATCAGCAACGTATTGCTCTGAAGCAGTTTTCACAGCAGTCTCTTTTACCACATATCAATCAACATGATTAGTCCTGTCAAAGACTCAAAAGTAAAAAATAAAAGGGCAAAAACAAGACAGACTTTCCAGGTATAACTTTTCAGATCAAACGATTTGATATCTTGATGTTTGTGATCATTGTACCCCAAAGAATGTTTAGGAAAAAGTAGACTTCAAACTAAATATATCAATCTTTAAAGTAAAATCTTTAATTTTCTTGAATATTCTTTTTTCAACAGAAAGCCAAGTAGATGGCAATGAGTTGCTGGACTTCAGTTTCTAGTATTATAGACAATACATGAAAGATTACACATAAAGTCAATATTTAATGAAAATTATATAACAAATGGTCTCAACATTGTACTTTTTTCTATGATCACTCTTACTAATCATTGACTATTCTAGTTTACATAACAAAAATGAGATTACATTTTCTAAATGTACTAGATAATCTGCAAAGATTGTTTTTCTGCAAAGATTGGTTGTTTTAGGTAACTTTAATTTCTTTCTGTGTTTATTGTTAAGTACTATGGTAACTAATTAATGTTGCTGAAATAAACTAGTATATAGCATTTTGTTATTCTTTCTCTTAGATATTTAGTTTAATCATAGACATAAATTTTCAGTAGCAAGTTTAAATTAAATGTCTCATATACCTAGAAGAAATAACAAACAAGTGGAATCTCACTAAGGAAAACAAAACCAGGTCAAAGTTTCCCTTTCCCTTCCAACACAATGGCGTGCATGACAAAATGAAAGTAGGTAAGACTTGCTATTCTCAATTTTACAAATGAGAATCTTCATTATAGTTATATATTTTTTCTGCATTTATATATGTATATTGGGGTGAGTATTCTATCATTCTTTATCTGTCTCTCTCTTCAGATTATGAAGAAAGATATCTGTATCTTATGAAAAGAAGTTCATATGATATTGAGGCCCTGATTATGGAGCCACAAACAAAAACTTAATGAAATTTAATTGTCTTCTGAGAAGATTCGAGTGAGCATTCTTGAAAGTGTATATTAAAAAAGGAAGGATGTATCAGTGTTGGTCATAATGATAAAAAATGAAAGGTGTTGCCATTTAACCCACAGACATTCACTCATCCAGACAGCCACCCTCCCACCCTGCATTTAATGTAGGTGTCTACAGATTCTGAGTAGTTTAAAACTCTAGTAATTATTTCATCCCCTTCCCGTCTACTATCCAGGAAGTGTCCAGCCTAAATTTATCAGAATGTGATATTTTCACACTGAATGTAATAAGCATAATTCAAGCCAACAAGAGTTAACTACTTATTTCCTGGAAATTCAATTTTAATATCTAGTAATAACCATGCCTTATCTTTTAAATAAAACTGCTGTTGCTCCCTCCCAGTAATCATTCTAAATCTATTATGACTGCCAAAATATGACCAAAGGGAACTATGGAAAATATGCATAAATTATGTTACCACTCTGCCCCTAAAACAAAAGGCTTGGAACTCCCTACTCACTGTAGCTTTCCCACCATTTGATTAAATATATATTAGTATTGTTCAAAGCAACTTGAGTCAGATTTTCTGCTCCTTGCAGCTGAAAGTATATTAAGTAATACGTAATCTCTTGATTGAAGTTTAGCTTCATCTTAATTTAATAATTAATTCTTTCTTTTGACATTGATTGAATATCTCCTATTTCAGTAAAACTGTATTTGACTGAAAATAAAAAGTAGCTTAAATGAAAGAATACATTTATTTCTTCTCTGCAGAAACACACTTCAAGACTAAGTAGTCCAAAGCCAAGTACCAGTTCTGTTCTATGAACTCTGCTGGTAACCAAGAGTTTCCTCTTCAGAGCTCTGTCATCCGTGGGATTTGTCCCAAAGTCTTTGTCCAAAATAGAGTATATAATTCCCAATAAGTGACATATAAATGGAGACAAAAACAAAAAAAAATTTAAAAATGTGTGCCTCAACTCTTTTCTAAGAGAATATTCTTTTTCTCCAGGTACCATCTGACAGAAATTTATCCACCCAGAAACTTGTGGTCCTTAAAAAGAGTTATGTGTACTCTAAATCATCATAAATAAAATGCATTTTGTTTTAAGATACTAACAGTATACATTTAATATGCAAAAACTATGTAAAAAAGTAGAATATGTATTATTTCTGCATACTTTTATCATGTTAGTCATTTTCAATTTGTGTTGATTTTCTCAGAAATATTTTATTTAACTTTATGTGGTTCTGGGGATTGAAGCCAGGGTTTCTGCATGCTAGGCAGGCATCTCTACTGCTGAGCCACACTCTCAGGCCCTAGTTCTTTCAGCGTACTTAGAATTTAAATTTACTTGTATTACTTCAATAGAATTCAGATTATTAAGGGAATCTGTATATGTTAAATATAAAAAGTCTTATTGTTATAGGTTATATGACATTCACTCATCTCAATGGCAAAATGAATTTCATAATTTTTAAAAGTCCTTTATCATTACCTTCCTGAAATTTGCCAAGTATATTGTCACTGTGTGTGCAACGGACCTCTCAGAGAATGTATACTATCGGGTGCTCAAACAAGGCTGCATGCTTATACAGGTAGTAAACAGCTAAAAATTCAAAGGGAAAATGGCAAGAATTGATAGAATAAAATGGAAAAGGACATATACAAAAAAAAAAAATCAAAGTTTTCAGTGCCTCTGGGCAAGATGCCACAGCTCCCTTCAGCTACTGTACACTAGAGCAGTTGCGAAGCAGTTTCGGACCCACTAATGAGGTGTCATTTTGATTAAGATTGAAACAATAAAAAGAGATTTGAGGTCCAATAATACCTCACCACCATCAACCACTATTACTCCTATGTAAAAAGCCAGCCAGAAAGACAAGTGAGAAAAGCATTTTGTAAATTCCCAGTGTCCTATAATACATAACATAACTGAGATGGCATCAAAGGTGGCCTAACTTATATGAAAAAGACAAACAAAGATCAAAATTTGAGCATAATAAAATAATTCATATAAATAAAATGAATATTGATCTATTTGGCCCTTGGATGTTTCTATGATGTTTGTTCCTTACCCTCATGATTGCTTTGCATGTAATTTGGCTTTGGAAATTTCAGGTAACTCAGGAATAATATTTTTTTTAACAATTAAATTCAGTTTGGTTTTTGCTTAAATTAATTTGTGGCTAATAAAATACATGGATGACATAAGCATATAAAACACATTATACAACTAGACTGAAATCTTACATAATTCTGCAGAAGGTTGACATAAGCCTTTAAATTCACTTAGGTTTTGTAATGAAATTATTCTCCCACATGAAGGATTATTCTTATCGTGGTAAACAAATTCAGTTTCGTTTACCAGTTCATCTAAACTATATATTAATTGCATTAATAGGTTCATCTTATAATATAATAGCCCAGGCATCATTGTGCAAAAACCAAAATACCAAAACCTGACACATTGAGGTTTATTTTTTGCTGTTCCTATGTCTGCTGTAGGCTTAGTCATTTTTCTAAAACACTGTCAGACCTCCAAGTAGCATATAAGTCACCTAGGCTACTCAGATCTCAACATTCTTCCTCCACCTCAAAACAAAGCCTTCTGTTTGCAGTAAGGTGTGATGCAGACAAGTTCGCCAACAAGCTTTCCTATGCTTGTAAATGATGCATACTTCTAAGTGCAAAGCACAAGGTCCTCCTAAATGTAAGGAAGGCCAGACATGAAGGCACACACTTGTATTACCAGCAGCTCAGGAGGTTCATGTAGGAGGATTGCAAGTTTGAGACCAGCTCCACAATTTAGTGAGACCCTGTCTGATAATTAAAAAAATAGAAAGGACCAAGAATGTAGCTCAGTGATAAACTGTTCCTGGGTTTAATACCCATTGACAGAAATAAAGACATTAATAAATAAATGTATATAAGGGTGATGGGATAATAGGGGATTGTCTATCTTTTACAATTATTATTTGCCAAAAAAAGTTATAGGGGGTAGGAAAATAAAGAAGGAAGTAAATAAGCTATATGATAAAATGTTCTTTGGTAAGACACTACTTGAGGTATTATAGTCAGGAAAGCTATTCATAAATATGTGACATTTGAGCTCAGACCTACACAGGATATGCTTTTGTTTGAAATAGTAGTTATTATTGATTCTGGCCCAGACTCAAGTTGCATGCCAGGTTATGGATTTTTTCCTCAATAGAAACAGAAATTATTTCTGTTCAAAAGAAAAGACAAACCAAGGTTATCGTTTCATTGCTCTTTTGACATAAATTAATTTTGTGTATAACTTGGTGATTTTATTGTTATTTATTATTAATTCTTATAATTAATTTTAATATTTTCTCTCAATAGACAAATATAGTCAATTAATCTTAAACAAAGGAACAAAAATTCAATGGAAAAAGGATAGTTTTTTTTTGTTTTTTTTAACAAATGGCATTGGGAAACCTAGACATCCACATGCAAAAACTAAAGGAAAAAAAAAGTCTGAACACTGTCTTTATATTTTCAAAAAATTTACTCAAAAATTGAATATAGACCTACCTAAAATTCAACACACATTATCTGAAGGTAACATAGAAGAAAATTTAGTGATCTTGGTCTTTGATTCTTATATACAACTGTAAAAGTACAATTCCTGAAAGAAAAAAAAAAGAATCATTAAAATCTTCCGCCCTATAAAAGACCCTGAGAGAATGAAAATATAGGCCATATGATTGAAGAATATATTTGAAAAACACTGGATAAAAGATAAAATTAAATAAGAAGAAAATAAAGACCAAATAAAATCTGGGCAAAATAACTGAACAAAAACCTCATCAAATAAAACATACAAATGGCAAGTAATAATATAAATAGATGCTCCTTATCATGAGTCATTAAGTGATAGCAAATTAAAAGAACAATGATAAAGTACTCCAGAATAAAATTTGAATACTGACAATACCAAATGCTAAGGAGGATATGAAACAACAGAAACTTCCATTCTTTGCTGGCAAGAATGCAAAATGGTACATCCTCTTTGGAAAACAGTTTGGTAAATTCTCACAAAGCTAAATATAGTATATCAACCACATTCCTTGATATTTACCCAAATTATTTTTTAAAATGTCCTCAAAAAACTTATATTGCACATGAACGTTTAATTCAACTTTACATTTAATTGTGAAAGCTTGAAAACAGTCAAGATGTCCTTCAACAGGTAAAGGGGTAAATAAATATAGTGTACCCAAGAAGGGGATTGTTATACAGGACTAACACGGAATGAGGTGGTAAGCTACAAAAAGATGAGAAAACTTCAGAGTATTGATAAGACAAATTTATAACTATGGAAACTACACATACTGCTTGATTCCAGTTATATGAAATTTGGAAAATTGCCAAAATGTGGAGATAATTAAAAGATCAGTGGTGGAAGGAGTTGAGGTTGGGGAAAGTGATAAATAGGTAGAGCACAGGAGAAACAGAGCAATGAAACTATGCCGTATGATAGCATAATGATCAATACATTTCATTATATAAGTGCCCAAATGCAAAACCATTATAAATTATAATGATTTATAATAGCTATAAATTATAAATCTTAAACTATTGACTTTATTTCTTAATTATCAATATTGCCTATGAAATCATGACAAGTTTATCATACTACTATAAAATGTTACTAATAATGGAAATGACAAGGAAAGTGTATAGGTATATGGTAACTATACTCTATTTTGAAAGTGTTTAAAAAGTCTAATTAAAAATATCAACTTTATCACACTGTGGATATCTCCATAAATGTATTTTCAGAATATTGGACAAGTTTATATTTTAATGAGATCATGCTTTTATGAATTTTGAAATTTTTTAGACATGTTTGTCATTAAAAAATAACAAAAACATTTAGTAAGAGTTGAAAGTAATTTAATGCATAAAGTCTTATATTACCAAACATTTGGTATTAAATAAAGTTATCTGTATTAACTCAAATAATATGATGCTAATGGGAGATTCAAGAAACAATATTAAGGCTTAAAATGTATGTTAAATCTTTAGGGTATAGGCTGAGCAGTGGGATGGCTGGATTGAATGGTAGTTCCATTCCTAGTTTTCTAAGAAATCTCCAAACTGCTTTCCAGATTGGTTGCACCAATTTGCAGTCCCACCAACAATACTTGAGTGTACCTTTTTCACCACATCCTCGCCAGCACTTATTGTTGCTGGTGTTTTGGAGCAAGAAAAGAAAACACAAATTAATATGAGAAATGAAAAAGGGTTTTGAAATAGCTTCAAGTTCTACAGATGGTAAAAGCATAGCATGGGATGCTAATTTTGAATAACTTTCTGCTGATGAACTTGACACCATATGTAAAAAGGAAAATCCTCTAAGCGAAACATTTTTCCAAAATAATATATGTAATAGAAAATTGATTTTTGGTGGTCTAATTAAAAGATGCTTTTAACAGTTAAAAAAATAAAAATAAAAATAAAAATAAATGTATGTTAAAAATTGTTGTTTCAATATCTTAGTATATAGAAGTTTATTTCACAAAATTGAAATAGTTATTATTAAAATTGCAGTATAGAAGAAAGTACCATTCCATCAAGGTAGGTATTTACCTTCCCTTATTATCAAGAAATATGTAAATATTTTTAAAATGAACAAAAACTAACTAAAAAATAAAATAAAATAAAGAATAAGTAGAAGACTAAGCCAGAATACAATGTGATCATATGTCTATCTGTCATACTCCAAAACTCTAGGTAATTCAAGAAAAAGGAAAAATACATAACTATCTTTGTGATTATATTGATATAGGAAGCTCATAAAATTCTTTAAATTAATCTAGACTACTGAATGAAAATTCTTAGAGCTAAAGAAACACAAGACTGTATGTATTTAAAGGATGCTACATACTTGAAGAAAAATATAAAAGAATTTCAGAGTAGGACAAATTGCCCCCCAAAAAAACTTTAAAAGGAGTAGTATCAGTCTTGTTATGAAAATAAAAATGGATTGTATAGAAAATATTTCAAACTGTAATCTCAGCACTTAGGGAGGCTGAGACAGGAGAATTGCCATTTCAAAGCCAGCCTCAGCAACGGCGAGGCACTAAGCAACTGTCTCTACATGAAATACAACATAGGGCTGGGGATGTATCTCAGTGGTTGAGTGCCCCTGAGTTCAATCTCCAATAACAAAAAAAAGAAAAGAAAATATTTCAAAAATATTTGAAGAAAAATATTTTTAGAATCTTGAATTCTATATCCAAATCAAACAAACATTAAAACTTTTTGAGAAAAAAGGATTCCAAAAATATATATTTCCCACAATAGCTTTCTGTAAGAAATTAGTATAGAATACCATAAATGTATCAAAAATATTTAATGTCCAAATACATATCATCTTCATAAATCAAATATATTCTCAAAGAAATGTATCAGCAGTTATTGATAGAATTTATTAATTGAATTAGTGTCTAATAATAATATCATCTGCTTACTCTACTAGTATTGTGCCTTTGTACATTGTAGTTTATTAAGCCTTCATAATTCTGTGAGATATATGCTATTTTTGTGCCTATTTCATAGATGAGTAAATTGAAGCTCTGTGTTCATTTGGAGAGCCTGAGTTTCACCTTACATCAGTAAGGTATCTGATGTCAGTGTCCTCTTAATCACTAAAGTGAACTCTCTCTGTGGATTCATTACAGAGATTCAACCAATTGCAAATGGAAAATATTTGGGAAAAATCATCTGTACTCAAAATGTATAGACTTTTTTCATTGCTATTATTTCTTAAACAATACAATATAACAGCTTTTTACATAGCACTTATATTTGATATTTTATTTTATTTTATTTATTTATTTTTTGGGACTGGGGATCGAACTCAGGGGTACTCGACCACTGAGCCACATCCCCAGCCCTATTTTGTGTTTTATGTAGAGACAGGGTCTCACTGAGTTGCTTAGTGCCTCGCCGTTGCTGAGGCTGGCTTTGAACTCGCGATTCCCCTGTCTCAGCCTCCCTAAGTGCTGGGATTACAGGCTTGAGCCACGGCGCCTGGCTCTTATATTTGATATTTTAACAAATAATTTTAACAATTCAGAAGGACACAGATAGGTTGTATGCATATGCTATGCCATTTTATAAAAATAACTTGGGCATCTGTAGTTTGGTATCCACAGAGTGTGTTGCAATCAATCTTCTAAGAATATCAAGGGTCAACTATGTGTTATAGTAAGATTATTTTTAAGTGAGAAATTATTAAATATCCATAATATCAAAAACTATGATGGTATCATATTAATATCAATCATAGGGAAATCTTCTAGATGACATTAGCACAATCTCAGTTTTAAAAAAACTTAAATAAAGGTGGATATTAAAAATTATAGATTGTTTATTAATATTTGATAAGTGTGTATAGAGACAAAACAGGAGTCAAAATCTACTGGAACCAGAGAATTTATGTAGAAATAGAACTCAACCAACATACAGACTATATAAAATTAAAACTGTTACTATTTTAAATATCCCTAATGTTTTTTAAAAACATTTTTTCTAAAAAGCCATATTTTTAAAAATAAAAGTTACATTTTGTTGCACATCTGAAAGTAAGTTTGTGAACTCACTTCAGATGGCATTTAATTCCATATAATATTTTCCCTGCAATTTCTGGTGTCTTTTAACTTTTATCCAGTTTTTCTCTTCTTTCTACCTTATCTATTACTGTCATCTTCGCCTGTTTCCTCTAGCTGATAGTCCATGTAGTAGAGATTCACTGTTCAGTTTTCAGTGTGGTATGCTTCACAGTGTTTAGTTACTTGAGAAAATTTGTTCCACTTGAACCCACTTAATCCACTGCCAGAGTACACTGGGTTTCACAGAAATAGCCATTCAGTAATTAAGTGCATCATTTCTGTGAATGATTACTTCATAGTTCATTAAACCACTCACTGAGATTAGACAAAGTTGCTAGGGGATTTAGGAATTTAGAATGATAAAATAGTCACATTCATATTAATATACACAATACTCCTAATTGATTCACTTCTACTATATCAGCATGATATTCAGATATGGTATCATTTCAAACTATCAATATATTTGAGTAGTTTCTCATCATATTATAGCTGAGATATTTGTGTGAATTATACTCACCCTATAGCAAAACTGAATGATTCATATGAGAGCTACTTGTTTTATAATTATTTGAAACTTCCTTATGTCCTAGGAATGTGAATAACAGTTTCAAACTGGGAGTAGGTATTAGTATCTTGTCTTAATATGTTACAAATTCCTATAAATGGTCCCATTCACATCTGTATTTTTTAATATCTTTGATAAAGTTATATTGGTGATGGTTAACACAGATTAGCCTGAGTTGGGAGAAAAATTCATACTTAACGTGTATAGAGTTCAGATCAGCAAGTAAATTGGAAAAGAATGCCCATCCCCCAAATATAATAGAATACATTTACACATGTGCATAAACTCACACAGGCACACACACATATATGCTCATGCTCTACACATGTTGCATTCCCAATTTAGTCATCCAAGGATGTGGCATCATAATGACTAAGTTTTTCATTGTGTCAAAACTATATAGCCTATAATCCCTAATAGGGAAAGGTGGTTGCCTGCAAAGCACTGCCTGAATAAGGTAGAGTGTCATTGAGCCCCGAAAAGGCAATATGTGCTAATAGAACTTTAATTGACATTATGGATAATCTCCAATTATCATTTGATGCACTCCTTATAAGTAAATGTTTAAGTTTAGAACCAAACTGCATCAGCAAGGCCACTGAGAGTCTGAACTCACAGTTAGTACCCTAAAGACTCTGAAAAATTATTTCTGCATCTAGTTTCCTCAATAAATGCCTTTCTCCTCCACTAGCATAATGAGATTTCCAAAAGCCCTGATGAAATAAACAACATGAAATGTAACCATGATGAATGGAATGTCTGTGTTTAGACTTAAAACAGTAAAAATATTGAAGAGATTGAGATGCAGAAGTAACTTTGATTTACAAAGAAAAATGTTCATGTTAAATATATATAATTTACTTCAATGTTTAATAGCTTAGTATGCATCTATAACAATAAATATTTTCCTCAAAATTTAATAAATAAATTTAGAATTAATGAGGAGGGTCACCTTTAAAGTCAAATAATCCCAGCACTACGCTTTAAATAGTATTATTAAAAAGTAGAGTAAAGCAAAGCCTAAATAACATGTTATAAAAGGAATTTAGAAATGTACTTAGAGAAAGTAAATTTGACAACCATCTTCCAATAATTGATGGGCTTTTAGGTTAAAGATAGCATTCTTCTTGGATGAAGAACCAGGAAAATCTTAAAGAAGTTGATATGTAAATAGTCTAAGTGAAGAAATTGATTAGAATTAGAATAATCTATTAATAGGTATAGACTGTGTTGCAGTCACAGAAAAAACAAAACAGAGTAGCCTGTTCAAATACAGCTTTTATGAATCTGTGAAAGATTTTTACAAAAGAGATTAAAATGAAACTGTTCAATGAACAAATTATGCTCATGTCATGACAAACAGGTTATCAAATAAAGTTCTGACTCTGTGAAAAACCTTTAACATTGTGGTCCAATATAACAGTGCCTAGGATATAGCAAGCTTCAACAGTACCCAGCTGGTGGATATATTGGTCCAACTGTAAATGCATGTAGTATTAAACCTTGAAGATGGATAGAAGTTTGTCTACATTGGTAATTCTGTCCTGGCTGCCTATTAGAGTCATCAGGGATTATTTTAAACTCTTCTATTCCCAGGGATCTTTACCCCTAGATACATTGACAAAGTGTTTGGATTGGTCCTTCCATCAATATTTTTGTTATCCTGCATCCAGATCTGAAAGTGACTAAAAGTTATCTAACTTCGTTAGGATGAGAGTAAATGGTAATCCTACTGAGTAGATGATAAAGTTTCCAGCAGTTTTAAAGAAAGAAAATTTATTTCTCATGTATTAAAATATCAAATAATCACTGGTCTCTTTAGCTAATACTAAAAGTAAAAGAAGAACTAAAATTAACTTATCATCTAATAGATGAAACAAAGACATGAATTAATTTTAAGATAGTACAATTAATTACCAATTAATTGTAAGATAGTAAAAAAGAAAAAGTGACATTATAAAAATGAAAGTGCAAATTATAATCCTGAGGAAAGCACCTCAAAGTGGTGGTGTAGATTAGAAGAGTGGTAAAATTCTAGGATGGATTGTTAAACTGAAATTAGTTTGGGAAGACCCTGCTGTATCTGAAAGCATTTGAGTATCATTCTAGAGCAGAACATGGAGATATGTGAGACAGAGAGAGCAGCTCATTCCTCCCACCTTTTCCCACTCATGCCTTTTTTTTCCTCCCACACAGAGATATAAGAGCAGTCTTTAAATTATTCTTTGGCATGAGTTTGCTAGTCTTTATATACTTCAGAATATCCAAATTAGAAATTCCATTCTTGGCTCAAATCTCAAGGAAAATACAATTTTTCTCTGTTGTCTGAAAGGGTCTAGAACTAATGCCTGAGATTTTATGAAGATATTTAATGAATATCTACAAGCAGAAAATGTGAAACTTTGAACAGCATGACACAGAACAGATTTTTTGAACTACTAGAAAGGAAAAAGATCCAATGAGGAAATTACAGATAGAGTTTAGTTTATTTTAAGAACCTGAGACATCAATTAAAACATCTTGTCTATTATGCACATACCTTCTCATTAATATTAAATATATTACTATTATAACTAATACTTATTTGATGTTCCCTGCACCATATGCACTGCTATAATGGTTTGAAACTATTAACTCATGGACAAATAAAATAATATGGAGTAAATGAAAACTCAAAACAAATTATGTACTTACCAGATTATTTAAATCACTCTTCACTGTCAGGATACATTGAAATTACAGAGGGGAATATAGGAACTATGAAGCAAAATACATGCACAAAATTATGTTAAGGTTGGCTTAAAAATAACCCAGGATATAGGACACATGCTGCATTCAAATGAGGTCATGCTCTCAATTCAAGCTTCTGTGAAATACATAGAGCATATTTTTAATCTTTGGCTTCCTTTGTTTGTGTTTGTGTGAGAATGTGCACGTAAATCACAGTGACTTAATAAGATTATGCTGGCATATGGCAAGAAGCTTGGCTTTTGGCATGTTTATCAGAATGACTAGTGATTTTTGAGGTATAAGTGAGCAAAAAAAGAATACTTTTTAACTTTGGAAAACATTTGGATTTTCATAACTCTCTATAATCCAAAATAACAGCAGTTATAAACTTTATACTTGGCAACTTTAACATGCTTATTTCAAACCAAAAGTAGCTTATGTTGTGAAGTCTATGGAAATGCAATCATCTGCAGTCTATTTTCAACACAGGCAGAACAGGAGTTTAGTTTAAGACCACATTTAACTGAATAATTAAAAGCCTTGCAGGTACTCTGATTTGTTTAGCAGTGTAGCTGAAATGAGAAATTAGCTAATGATTTCTAAATTAATATGCTCATTAATTCACTCCTATACTAGCTTAATGCTATCACTTCCAAAAATTTTCAAAGGAATGACATTCAGTAATGTTTTGCAATTATTAAGACACATTTTGGGAACCCTAATAGGACACTAATAGTTAATAGGTTCCTGTTTACTCTGCTGTTAAAAAGTACACGCTATATTTTTTAAATCTCTAAAGATGACAGTGAACATTTTTGGGGCAAAATCATTAATTGCTGGAAAGGTAAAAGAAAAATGATGGTTTTTTAATCATCAATATTCACTCTATAGGCATTGAGATCATATATTTGATTTGTTGTTCTTATGTAGTATAAAAGGAATAAGAGGCAAATTTTATCATCATAGGCACAAACAACCTTCTCAAAGGTTGACATTAAGATTGGCTTTCTCTTATAAGAGCTATGAAAATTTTACTACTCAGCGATGTCTAACCTTGTAGTAACATTGATTCACAAATGGATAACAATGATTACCTGTTTATCATTTTCACAAAAGGGAAGCAGGAGGTATTTGTCTCAGTTAAAACCATTAAATGATGACAAAAGGAGTGTTTTAAACACAATTAGATAACATATAAATGCTTTGTATTCTTTGTCCATGATTGATTCCTGCAAAATGTTGCATTTTTTTATTTATTCAAGATAAGGGGTGAAATTAAAAATTATTATCAACATTATGATGCATTTCTATACGAAAAATATTCCAGGAAGCAATATTTTAAATTTCTGTTTATAATTGAAAATAAAATTTTTATGTGTGTATGCATGCTTGTATACATGTGTGTGCATATATACTTATATATAATATGCAATTTTCTATATTATTTCAAAGTTTAAGTCTGTACATTTTTAAATAATTATGAGTATTGAATAGTTACAGGAAAGTTAATATTCTTACATTTTTATACATTTCTTATAATATTACATACATCTAACTCTTATGCTTAACAAGTATTTATTAATTATTGATTTATTGGTGGTCCATCTGTCAAAGAACTGTTGAAACCTACTAAGTTTGGTGAAATTCATCTGTTGCCATCTCTAGTATTAGATGCTGGAAATGAAGGCTCTGAGTTTCATTCTTATTCCTATTACCCTATCAGCTTACTTCATAATAACATTCAATAAATGTTTTAATTTATAAAAACATTTAAAACCTATACAACAAATATATTAGCTGGACTGAGAACAATTTTTTATGTGACATTTCAGTGTCTTCTAATTTCCTTTATCATTGTGTTATCATATTAATTATAGAGACCTTTTAGCTCTTTGGTATTCATAGGATTTTGTTGTTTATATTGTTTTTTTTTTATAGCTATCATAAGTGTGATTGCTTTCTTGATTTTAATTTAAATTATTCACTATAGTATATATAAAAACTACCAATTTTTTATATAAAGTTTCTATTCTGTAATTTTGCTTAAGCCATTCATGATGATACTTTTTGATAGAGTCTTTGAGGTTTCCTGTATATAAAATCATGCCATCTATAAAGAGTGATAATTCAACTTCCTCTTTTCCAGTTTGTCTGCCCTTTCTTTCTCTTGTCTCATTGCTCTAGTTTGGGCTTTCAGTATTGTGTTAAATAAAAATGGTAAAATTGGACTCCTTTATTTTTTTTCCCTTAGATTGTCAAGAGAAAGTTTCAGTTTTTCCTTATTCAGTATTGTATTATCTATTGCCTTTTTATATAAGGCCTTGATTATATTGAGGTACATTGTTTAAATACTTAGTTGGTTGAGAATTTTTATCATCCCTGTATACTGAATTTTATATAGTGTCTTTTCTGCATTTATTGAGATGTTCATATCATATCTGATCATCATTTTAAAACATGGAAAGAGATTCCACGTTTATGGATTTGAAGAATAAAACTATCAAAATGTCCATACTATCAAAGTGATCTACAAATTCTATGAAATTCCTATCAAAATATCAGTGACATTTTCACACAATTAGAAAAAAATGCTAAAACTTGCATAAAATCTCACACACACAAACATATACGCATACATACAAATCAAATAGCCAAAATAAACCTGAGCCAAAAGAGCAGAGAAGGAGACATTACCTGGTAGTACCTGACTATAATTATGCAGTAATCAAAACAAGTTATTGGCAGAAAATTAGGCACATAAACCAAGGCAACAGAATAAGAGACTAAAAGTAAACCCAGTGATTTGTAGCAAACCTATTTTCAGCAATAGTGCTAAGAACACACATTGGAGAAAAGACATTCTTTACAGTACATGGTGCTGGGAAAATTGTATATCCAAACAAAGAAGATTGAAACTAGACTCATATCTCTCACCAGTCACAAAGATCTATTCAAAATGGATTAAATATTTAAGTTTGAAACTTGAAAAATGTTCAACATCATTAATCATCAGGGAATGTAAATAAAAATCATATCAAAATCACAATGAGTTATCACCCCACTCTAGTAAGAACTACTCTTCTCTAAAAGATAACAAGTGCTGGTGAGGATGTGGAGCAAAGGGAATCTACGTATCATGTTAATGAAAATGTAAATTATTACAGCTATTACAGAAAACAGTATGGGGACTACTCAAAAATTTAAAAATAAAACTAACTATGATCTAAAAATTCCATTCCTAGTTATTTAGACAAAAGAAATAAAATCAGTATGTCAAAGAGATGTGTACTTCTGTTTGTTGCAACATAATTCACAAGAGACAAGAAATAGTAAAACCTAAGTATTCATCAGTTGTTGAATTGTTACAGACAATAGTAGTATGTATATACAACAGAATACTACCATAAAAAAAAAAAAGAATGAGATCCTGTAAATGACATGGATGAAACTGGAAATCATTATGTTAAGTGAAATAAGCCAGGCATGAAAAGATTAGTACTGTATTAACTCAACTACATGTGGAGTTTAAAAGAACCTCCAGCTCATATAAATTGAGCAAAGAATGGTGATTACTAGAATTAGGAGAGAGGAGCAGGGAAGAAAGATAGAAATTGATACTAAGTTATGGATAAGAGTGAAAAGTTCTGCTGTGTTGTTGTTCAGTAAGATGACTATAAATTACAATTATGTATTGCATATATCAAAAATCTAGATGAAAGGAGTTTGAATGATTTTATCATAAAGAAATGATAAAATTTGAGGAGGCAGATAATGTTTAATCTGACTTAAACATTTTACAATGCATAGATGTATCAAGGCATATGGTAACCCATTAATATGTACAATTTTCAAGTTTCTATTTGTCAGTACAAAATAAATTTAAATACAAATCAAAGTGCTATTTCATGTATCAGTATAAAAATAATACATTTTAACATAGGTATTAAAACACTCATTAGTAAAATAAATAAATAATCAGATTATGATAAGTTTTTGGTGAAGGGGAAAAAATCCCTTCTCTATCTAAGCTGACAGTTTCAAAGTTCAACTTTTTGTGAGAGTTGTCCTTTATTGCAATTCTGTTTTGAATACATTTGGTAGTACCCTAATTAGCCTCCTGTCCTGACTATTGATGGAAAGAATACAAAATACGTGCTAGTATTCATGATGGTGCAATTTGAAGCTGATGAAGTCAATGCAAATGTCATGTATGGGATTTTTCAGGGAGAGAAGCAAGGATGGGGATAGTGACAGAGTGTTCTTCTATGAAAGAAGTGTTTGTTCGGCTGCTAAAATGAGCTACTTGTTGCTTGGCTCAGCTGGCTGAAATCCACAAATTTTAGACCTCACATCTTCTTAGCATCCCTTTGTTTGGTATACTAATACTGTATTTTTAGCAGTTATGAAAATTGCTGACATTGTTCAAGTATCTAAAAATACAGTGACATTATTTTTATGTTTAGTCCTCTTTAGCACTGCAAGTTATGTCACACTCCATACACATAAGGGCATGTGGCTATATTGTAGTTACTTGCACAAAATCAATGATATCTTTTGAACTGAATATTGTTTGGTAGAAATGCATTTATGCAAATGTTAATGAGCATGCTAATCATAAGTCTCTTCTCTGTAATATCTTTTCAAAATATAATTCACCATTACTTTAAATTTCATAAATTGTAAAATACGAGTTTTTTAATTAGCATTAAAAATACATTTCGCCTGTTTTACTCACAGAGTAAAGCAAAATCTTTATGTACCCTCGATTTGGCTCCAGGGTAATTTGAATCAGATTATGGATGAATTCAAAATTATCTGTGTGTATGTGGTTGTGGGTATGTGTGTATTTTATAAAAAAATCAAATTACTATAACATAAAGAACATAAATTTTTTCTTTGAATTTTACCCTTATGTAAGTATAGTGATTTTTAAAAGATTTTATCAGGTTTTAACTTAAGAAGATGATATTCCAGTATCTCAATACAAATAAGAGTAAAAATATATATATATATATGTATTTATATATTTTTTTATATATATAAGATATACCAATCAGAAATACAATAAGTTTTTAGGGATTAAACATGTTTAAACATTTTACTGACTTAAGTTTTATATAGTAATGATAAAATTCATAAAGTAATCAGGATCTTTTATTAGCTAAATATAGGTTAATGATAAAGTGCTGTGGAAATATTTAGCTAGATATAAATTTAAGGAAGATATTAAGCATTTTGATTTATCATTTTGAATTAATTATTGTACTAAATTTACAGAAATTCTTATGTTTTTCAATGGCCCTGGATCATAATAATCAAAATGAATTTTAATAGAATATTTTATTAATAAAATAGCTTATTAAAGGCTTATTTCAAATAATCACTAATTAAAGAAATTTATAAAATGACCTATGTTCAATTGTAAAATAATTTTCAAATTTGTAAATGATTTAAATTATTAAATAGCAATATAATGTAAAATATAAAGGTGTAAGATCCAAAACAGGTGGAAGCCTTGTTAACATACAGATCATTGGGTTCGAGTTTCAGATTGAGGGTGTCTGATGTGGAGGCCTAATAATACTCATTTCTAACAAGACATGAAATTCTGCCAGTGTAGGTGCTGAACACCGCACTTTGAAAGCCAATCAGACTAAAAATGAAATAAGGAGATCCTCACATACATAATGGGTAAAAATGCAAAGCAAATTTAAATTTTTATTATTTTCAACTATATGATGTAAATCAAATGAGGTACATTCAATATTCCTTCATCTAATGATGGTCAGATTTTATAAACTTTTAATCCTTTTCAGATCTGGAAATGCAAAACAAGTTGAATTTCTAATCTCCTGTCTAGTTCAATGCTTGTGAAATCCTCTGCCTAAGTCAGACTTGGTTTGTGGTGCTATAGTTGGTATGGCTGCTTTCTCATTTGTTTCCTGTCTTTTTCAGATTCCATTCTCCTCCACTGGGTTAGAACAGGAACAAGTGAAGTAGAAAAAGATAAATGTTTCCTTTGGTGCATTTTCCTTCCTCTCTTATCTAACAGTGGATGATTATCGATGTTCTCTGTACCAAAAATCTAAAGGCTGGCTGTACCTCTACACACATGGGAAAACCCACTGATTCCTGATCCCTACAGAGGGCAGACTCCTCTGACTTCCTTTCTTCCAACCCTTCTTCAGCTACCATCCACAGCATGTGTACACTTGACAACCAGCTAACCTTCCTAACGGAGAAGATGGTAATATTGTTTTAATGAAAACCATAGGTTAGCTTCAATTAATGGCTTTACTTTTCATAAAAGAAGATGATACACAGAAAATAATTTTCCTCCTCCACTCATAACTGAAACATGTCTTGGTTCACTGTTTTAAAAGCATATCCTCAGTAGTGTCTATTCAAAACCAAGATACATTATATATAGTAGATTTAGACTATATAATACCAAGAACTACAATACAGTCCTTACTCATTAAACACAATAAAACAGGAAGTGGAAAATTAGAGCACAGCTCACAATATTAATTTGAGTTAATCTTTGGTTATCTGTTAAAGAAATGTAATAAAAGCCATTATGTAAAATGATGATTAGCATGGTTGGTTTTTCCTCCTCCTCCTCCTCCTCCTCTTTTTCCTCCTTTGTCTCATCTTCCTCTTTCTCTTCTTCTGTACTAAGGATTGAACCTAAGGGCACTTAATCCCTGGGCCACATCCTCAGCCCTTTTTATTTTATTTTTTTTATTTTGAGCAGGATCTGGCTAAGTTGCTTATGGCCTGGCTAAATTGCAGAAGCTGGCTTTGAACTTGTGATCCTCCTACTGCAGTCTCCCAAGCCATTGGGATTGAAGGCATGTGCCACAATGCCTGACCAAGGTTGGCTATTTTGAACTCATTCTTTTAAATAACTATGTAAAACTATTATAATTATTAATACAAGCAAGACATTTGACATAATCAGGGGTTGAAGTTTCTTTCATACAAAAACTAATTCATGGGCAAATTTCATTCGTGAAATGTCAGAAGTTAATTGAAAGACTTCTGAACCCCAGGAGAAAGCAGAGTCAGGTTCACTGATGCTTTCTGGAAGAATGGGATAACTCTCACCAGAGACACTGCCCTTGGAAGGGTGTTACAGAATCAGGAAGAGAAACTCAGATTCAAGCTTCAACAACGGTGAAAAGGAGTTTGTTCTTTTGTGTACCACTCCAAATTTTCTGAGGCAACTCTTCAAAGATCTGATTTCTGTCTATTTTTGGAGATCTAACAAGTGTAACACAGTCTAGCTGCCTGGAAGAGAAAGAAGGTGGAAACTTGGACTAACTGGCACCATTGATCTTTCCTCCTTGGTCATTACAGAGTGAGTGCATGAAAAATTCTGGCCCTCATCTTTTTCCTTCGGAGGAAAAGAGTATCTGCACTTCTAGAGCTCCAATTTATCCAAATCTGTTCAATTAATGTCTGTCTTGGGAGTGCTAGAACTCTGATGAGTCCAACACATTCTAGCCACATCAGGTAGAATGGAAATAGTCTTGGGCTGGAGGACATCATATTTCAGCATATCCTAGGCACATCACAAAGCTTGCAAACAAAAATCAAATATCTTTGCCTCTCCCTAAGGAAGGAAAGAGTGGTAGAACTCCCAGAATCCCTGGACAAGAGCACCTGTGGGGTTCTTCTCCCAAGTGAGTTCAGTCTACAAAGATTAAGAGAAATGTATTATTTTTCTAATGTAAAGATACCAAAACAGAGTGTCAATGGATATGAAAAAATTAGACAAAAACAATATAAAAAAGAAATGATATAAATCTCCAGAAACTGACTGAAACAGTCATATATGTCTTATTTGATATAGAACCAAAAATAACACAGAGATGTTATATTCTCATCACAAAATAAAAGTATGTGAAGAAATACATATGTTAATGAGTTCAATTTAACCAGGACATGCACCTCTATTAAAACATCATGCTATACAACATAAATACATATACATTTGAATTTATCAATCAAAACTTTTAAAATCATAAACACACAATACTCTCATAAAGATACACTCATCCAGGTCATAAGAACCATATGTAAACACAGAAAAAGTTTCAACAAAGAGAAAGTAGAAAAAAGTGCTGAACATAAATCATAGAGCTTAAGAACAGAATAAATAAACTGAAAAATGCATTGAAGAGGTTCAAAAATAGAACAGATAAAATTGAAGGAAGGATCAGCAAATACAAGATAGTTCACTAGAAAAAAGTAGTCAGAAGAGCAGAAAGAAAACAGTATAAAAAAGTAGGAACAAATTTTAAGGAACTTAAGCGACAACATCAGACAAACCATTATATACATTATGAAAACCTTTGAAGAAGAGAGGACTAGAAAGCAAATTCAAAGCAATACTGGTGAAAACTTCCCCAATCTGGGTAACAAATGAACTCCCAAATCCAAGAAATTCAAAGACTTTCAGATGAGAGGAACAGAAAGAAATCCATACTGAGAGCCATCAAAAGCAAATTGCATAAATACAAAATAAAAAAATAAAAAATTTAAATTAATAAGTCAAAAGCCTCTTGTCACTACAAGGGAACCTGTGGATTTTATCAGAGAACTCCTGCAGACCAAAAAACAAAAACAAAATTTGCAAAGCAATAATTCATTCTGCTAAAACCTCTCCTTCAAAAATGAAAGAGCAATATAGACTCTTGAATTTAAAGAGAAGAAGGAGGGGTAGGAGAAGGAAAAGAAGTGAAAGAAAAGAAAAGCTGAGAGAGTGGATCTCCACCAGATGTGCCTTATGAGAAATATTATAATAGTACTTTAAGGTGAAATCAAAGGACACTAAACAGCAACACGACAGCATAAAAAAGTATAAAATTCAGTGGTAAAAATAAATATAATGACAAGTACATAATATTGTAACTGTGGTAGATAAATACTTTTTAATTCTAGTATAAAAGTTAAACTACAAAAGTATTAAAAAAATTTAAACTACAATATATACAATTATAATTTAAATTATATAATTATAATTTGTTATATAAATATATAATCTATATTGTTACAATATACACAATATAAATAGATATGTGGAAATAATAGCATAAAATGTTAGACAAGGGAAAAGGTATTGTAGTTTTTGAATATGATTGAACCTAAGTTGTCATCAGCTTGAAATATAGGATAGCTCTCATGGTAAATGTTCTTACTATAGCAAAATAAAAACAAAAAATAATAGATACTTCATGAGTATTTTCTTTGAGTTTATTTGTCTGGAAACATAAATAGGACAAACAAATTCAGTCAATTTTGTACTTAAGGTAAATATGTAGCCATCTTTTTCTTCCCCTCTGGTATAATTTAATTTATTTATGCTTTCAGTTGACCAGTAAATATTGTTTGTACTTATGGTCATGATAATGCTATTGATATATACATACAAATAGCATATTAACCTATATATGTATACATAGATATATTCACTTTGTAGGATAGTCTATTTAACATTTACATTACTGCACACACTTCTCTTTTATTGTGTGTGATAAGAATACTTAAAATCCATTATCTTGGCAATTTTCAAGTTCACACTATATTATTATTAACTATAGTCACAATTGTGTCAATAAATCTCTGTAACGTAATTCCTCCTACGTAACTGAAAGTTTGTGTCCTGTGACCAATATCCTCCCAAAGCCCCTTTCCTCTGGAGACTACTACATTGTTTCCCTGAGTTCAGCTTTTCTGGGTTCCAGGTGCAGGTATCTTCAACTGCACCCCAGAGAGAGAATTTTAAGAGTGAAATAGCCTGTTCCCTGGTGATTATATACTTTCTAACTTAGGATAATCTGCATTCCTGATGAAATCATCATGATAACTAGTCATGTAATACTTAAATGTGTTATGTCAGGTAATATAAAATTCCAAAATTTTATACTGCTTGAGAGCAGAAAGTCATCCTGGTAGATTAAATATTTATGTGCTGACAAAAGAACACATTTTTGTCTGGGCCAGATATGTATAGTTTCTTATTCACAACAAAAAAGATATCAGAGCAATACTATTGATTTCCCATACCCAAAATGTCACAGTATGACACCATGAGGACTTTGTCTCTAGATGCAAGAAAACCTGATTTTAGAATATTCTGATCTTTATCAAGGCTGCTGGTGACCTGCAGATTCTCTTTTTTAATAAATATTACTTATCAGGAATAAATGATAAGGAATAAATAATACTGATAAGGAATAAATATTACTTATCACCCTAGAATATAAGCAAATTTTCTTCATGAGAGAGTAGGATACCATCTCGAGGTAATTACTCCATAATGTAAGTAATGTTTTAGGTAGGGAAGGGAGTGGGATTTATCTTCAATATCCTGTGATGATTCCAAGTAACTCTAGAGGGTTATATTATCCCTAACTGCCAATTCCATTTGCTATTCAAGCATGCCCTTTGCTCAGAAGCCAAGAAACCATACAGAAGCACAATTGATCCAAAGAGAATTGCATCCTAAAAGCTTGCAACATAAACTTAATACCTGTTTTCTAATTTTAGCTACCATGATGGTAGTTTCCTCCCATTGTATGAATCAAGGAAATCATAGACAATAACATGCAAATAATTTATGCAAAGACATAGAGTAAAACTTCCTTTATTTCAGTGTAATCTGCTGTATCTTTTCAACAGCTTCCCTATCCTATACCTTTTTCTTCATTCCTATAAAAATTTGTAGAGGGAAGTGCAGAACATATCGTGAATTTTAAGAGTGATTTTATTGTGAATAATTTTAACAGGTAAAACTCAAACAGGCCACTGTGGTCAAGATTATGTTCTTTGCTTTAATATTAATATGGTTAGGTCCCATGGGTGTTTAGGCCTTGAGACACTGTTCTTTATAGAGATATACTAGTGATTTATAAATGGCAATAAGTAACTCCTAAGGGAAGCAGGGAGATGAGTTTCTAACCACTAACATCTCAGCCTTAAACCCTATGCTTATGATCCAGTCATTTTCTACCACCTAAGGACTTCCATTACTTTATATAGAGCCCTGCTAAGAATTGGTACAGTAAATCTATAAAAGCAAATGAGACTTTACTAACTTCTTCCATAAAGGCTTAAGCAGTGGCTACATCATAGAATTAAGTGGTGTTCATAACCTTGAACAATTAAACAATGTTTTCTAGGTGGAGAATAAACATTGGTGTATGATATGTATTCCTCAGATGATTTAAATGGGAAGCAATATTAAGGTTACAATATTAAGCAATATTAAGGCTAGAGTCTCCCTACACACTTATATCTCTTTTAAGTCAAGTGATTCCCAAATATTAGAGGCTAATGCTTTTCCACTACACAGTAGTATTCCTAGCACCTAATGAATATTACCATTTGCTGCTTTGGTCAATGACTCACCTAGAAATGTAATCACTCTAGGACTCACAGCCTTTCTTCCACTGGAAAAAGCAGAAAATTTTCTTTTTGTAAAAAGTTTGTTACATATATGTCCACAAGATATACAGTGAGGAGTTTTCCACACTTACAACTGATGACCCTCTTGATTCAGACATTGAAGTATGAGAATGTCATTGCCAACACAAGAGATAGTAAACAGAATTAGTAAATTCAGAAATTTTAAATTAAAAAAAAAAGCTTTCTATATAAATGTAGGTCATAAAAACACTACACCCTATCTCTGCTCCCAAATGACAGACACATCTGAAATGTGAAAAAGGAAAGCAGGTGGTAATATGAAGACATAAAGACTGAAAAATGAAGATATGATATTTAGATTATAATTTCTATAACTCTCATTTATTTATGTTTGTTTCTTTTGAGATGGTTGTTGTGGATGATTTAATTCTCTTTCAGTTTGGAAAAAATGATTTTAAGGAAGACCACTTCTGTAACTTCAAGTCTGAGCCTTCTCCTAGGTCTCCACAGTGAAATTGTGAGTCTGAGCCTGAAAAGACAAATATAAATTCAGAAAAGTCCTTCAATATTTATCTATGAAGTACCAAGGAACTTCAAGGAAGAAAGATGGGAATCTTCAGCATTATTGACAGAGCTGCTCCCATTTACCCATCCTATTACTTCAGTCAGCATGGTGGTTCTATTTGGGTCATGCTGATTATGAAAACTGAGAGTTGTACTCGAAGAAGTTGATGTGATTTGTTCCAGAAAGAAATGTCTAACCACATTGCTTTTTCATAAAAGTAGCAAACTGGACTGGGAAAAAATGTGGAAAACCTACAGCTATTAGGTATTTAAAAACCTTGAGTACAAGCTCAATAAGCCAAACAAAAATTTAAATAGTGTGCTCTTGTAAATAAAAAAAGACTAGCAGAGATAGACATACTTTCTCACACTCCTGGCTTCCTAGGTAATTGTGTGTCCAGGGAGAGGTTCCTAAAAGGGCCCAAGATCTCCAACTAGCTATGGCTGAATAAGAACAGGCACATGGGAGATTGGACCAAGCCTTGAAGAAGGTCAAAGCCAGGGAAGTCTTAAATACTCTTTAATCTTTGAAAATAACTCTTCCAGACAGTATAAAACATCCATGGTTAAGAAGATGGGTGCCTAACTGGCTTCAAATTTGAGCTCATTTTTTATCTGTCCTGGGCTATCTAACAAGCCAGACAGACACAGGTACAACCACTTAGAATCTAAGATAAGTCATAAAACAACAAAAACAAGGGAGAAGAGACCTTAGTGACCATATATTGCAGAGGAGAGAGATGTCACAGACTAAGTTTATGAACATCCCAGTACAAAGTAAATCAAAACACTACAAAAAATGAGAGCAACAATTATCAGTTAAAAATCGGAGCCTAGAGGATGCTATAATGTGTTGTGTAAAAGGTCTAGTACCCTACAAAAACATTAGGAGACAAAGATATTTTTTAAAAGTATGAACCTTACTCAATAGAACTATTTTTCAATAGAAAATCTTGAATGGACCCAGCTAATGGATTTTGCAGATGATTTCAGAACAGCAGTTCCAACTACACTCAAAGAACTAAAGGAAACAATGTTTAAAAAATAATAGATAAACATGAAAATTTTTTATAAAAAATATAATATTAAGAAATAGAAATGCTATAATATACCAAATGGAATCTCTAGTGTTGGAAAGTAAAAATTATCTAAAAAAATATTTTCTAAACAAACTGTGAAGAAATACTAATCAGTAAACTTGAAAATGGAGTAGTAAAATATACAAAGTGAACCCAGTTTGAAAAGTAGTATAGAGGTTTCTAAAAAAAATTGTAAATAAAATTCCCCTATAATCCAGCAATCTCAATTCTGGGTATATGTGCAAAGGTACATATTTACACTTCCATGTTCATTTAAGCATCGTTTATAATAGCCCAGATATGGAGGCAACATTAGTTTTCATCAACAGATAAATGAATAAAGAAAATAAAATTATATACACAAAATGGAATACTATAAAACCTTAAGGAAGGAATTTCTGTTGTTTGCACATGAATGGAAATTGAAGACATTATATTAAAAGAAATAAACTAGGTACAAAAATACAGGCATTATATGATCTCATGTATATATGAAATCTAAAAGGAATTTATCTTATGGAAACAGGAGAAAAGTGGTTACCAGAATGTGAAGAAGGACGGGAAAAGAAGAGGTATTGATCAAAGGGTCAAAGTTTCACTAACGCTTTAGAAATCAACACTCATTGCACGAAGATCACAGTTAATAATATTATTATATATTTAAAAATTGGTGAATATGTTAATTAGCTTACTGAATCTTTCTATAATGTGTATATAGGTACATCAAAACCTAATGTTTTACATCATACACGTTCATAATTATTATTTGTCAATTAGACATATGTAAAAACAGACTATACAATTGGAAGTACTGAAAGAAAAAAGAATAACAGAAAAATGAACAGAAACTCAGAAACCTATTGGATGTACAAGTATACTGACATAGATTAATTTGAAACTGCAGAAACAGAGAACATGAAGAAGGAAATAGGAAAAAATTCTAAGCACAATAACACCTAACACCTAAACCTTGGTTTTTAAAATGTTGCCAAAGAAGCTTAAAATACAAAGAGCCCCCCACCCAGAGATGTTACATACGAATATTGAAGATAAAACAAAGGATTATCATGAGAATAGCACTAGAAACACAATACATCATGCAGAGAGCAATAAGAACAAGATTAATATGAGTTCCCATCAAAAACTTTGGAGTCCATAGAGTATTTAAGGTTATGTCCAATGTGCTGAATTGCAAATTATGTTTCTGTCTATATTTACATCTACATATATGTATTTATATATAGAAAAAATTATTTTTCAAAAAGAGGTAAAATATAACTATTCCTGCATAAGCAAAAACTGTGATAAATCTTTACTGGTGCACCTGTTATTCAAGGTATTGTAAAGAAAATTGTCAGCCTGAAAGAAAATGACACCAGATGTTAACTCAAATATATAGGAAATGATAAATAAGTGGGTGAATGTACATTTAATATATATATATATATATACACACACACACACACACTCTTTTCTTTAGAGTTAGGTTTGCAAACACACAAATACATATAGCAATAATAAAATAACAGTATCTTTATATTATAACATGCAGAAAATATGAAAATAATAACAAAAGGATAGGTAATGATAAAGTGGCATGATTTTTAATAGGAATTAGTCTAAATTGTTAGACGACAATTTCCAATGATTTCTATCATTTCTGTGTATATTGTCAGCATCCAGACTGTTTTCAAGGATAGCAAAGCAGATATGTACTCACTGTATTCTATATAAGATATGAGTAAGCCACCCTCAGTTGTTGTTTCCTATGATGAAACTCACTGGGTGTGTGTCATAGTATCCTTTCCAATTTTTCCTGTGAGAATTAGACCTCAGGGAGTCAGTGTATGAAGATGCAAATTCTTCAGGGCATAGTCCAATTCAGGAGTCTGAGGCAGGAGGATTACAAGTTCAAGGCCAGCCTCAGCAATTTAGCAAAGTCCTAAGCAACTTGGTAAGACACTGTTTCAACATCTCCAAATAAATAATAAAAAAGATTTGGAGATGTTATTCAGTGGTTAAGTGTCCCTGGATTCAATCCCTGGTACAAAAAAAACAAAAAGAAAAAAGGAAGAAAGAAAAATATCAATGCTGTCTTTCAATATTGCTGAGTAATAAAGTCCTTTGCTTCTAATGCATTATTCTCAAGTTGTCCAACAACATTCATGAGTGTGGTGGACTATTTGTTACTGAAAGTAGGGTAAAATTTCAAAATTTCTATAGTGTCTAAAATTTATCTGAAGTAAAGTTTGATAAGTTAAAACACATTAATTATTAGGGTCACCAATAAGTAAAAAAAAATTGGAAAATATATACTAAATATTCACCAGAGGAATAAAAATGGACCAAAAATAATTAATACAAAAGCAGGGAGTAAGGGAGAACAGAGAAAGAGGGGGAAATAGAAAGGGAGACAAAATAGAAAGGGAGACAAAAGTTAAAAATTGCAAAACTGCAAACATAAATTATTAACTATGATTTGGCTCTTTACCAAATCAAAATGCAAACTAAAGCAATATGTAATGCATGTACTTTACAAGAAACACACATGCATTAAAGAGAGCAATAGCCTGAAATTAAAAGGATGGATAAAATCATATCATGTAATGTGATAATCATAAAATTATTGGAGCAGCCACATGAATATCAAACAAAATAGAATTTAAGAAAAAATGTTACTAGAAACAAAGAGAAACATCTAATGATAAAAGCATCTATAATACCCAGAAGAAATAATAATAAACATCTAGATATCCTAACAAAAGTGTTTCAAAATATATAAACAAAAACTGACAGAATTTAAAGAATATATAGACAATTCACTAATTACAGTATATGCTTCAATGTTATATTTTCAAATATTATTAAATGAAACTATAAGAAAATCCAGCATGAATATTGAGCAATACCATCAACCAGTTTGAACTGTTATTTTGGGGATGTGAGGCAACAAGAAAAAGTACATCTTTTTCTTAAGTGCACTTGAAATATTCTCCAGGATAAGGCATATAAGATGTTATAAAGGAAAATTCCAACTCAAAAAGGTTGGAATAATCGAAATTATATTATCCAAATATAATGGAAAGTAGAAATAACAAAATAAATGAAATTTGAAAATATTCAATTATTTTAAAATTAAGCAGCACAGTTTGAAACAGGCCTACAGTTGAGAAAAATGCAAGAAAAATAGAAAATATTTTAAATAAAATAAAAACAAAATCAATATATATCAGATTCATGGGATCCAGCAAAGCAAAAGTCTTTGCCTCTATTAAATATCATCTTTCTTAGAAAATAATAACTTTAAATACCTATATGAGGGAGAAAAAGGTTTTACTCAGTAATACAAGGATCATTGTTAAAGAAGTAGCTAAATATATAGATGAGGACAATTAAATTCAAACAGAAATAATGAAATAATAAATATCTGGGGCTGGGATTATGGCGCAGTGGTAGCGTGCTCGCCTAGCATGCATAAGGCTCTGGGTTTGATCCTCAGCACCACATAAAAATAAAATAAAGATATTAAAAATATATATATCTGATTACAATTTAGAAAACCAATAAAAATTACCTTTGAATAGGTCACAAAGAAATGAAAAACTATTATTTAGACAAACCAGGAAAAAAGAGAAGATAAAAATTATCAAAAGCAGTAATTTAAAAAGAAAAGTATTACTAATGTGCCCACATAAATTAAAACTATCATAAGACAATTTTATGAAAAAATTTATATTTCAGAAAATCATATATTTAAATGAAATTGATAAATTATTAGAAAAAAGAAATTAAACAAATAGAGTCAAAAAGAAACAAAATCTGAAAGAACTTATCATTAATAAAAAAAATTGAGTTAGTAATAAAAAAATCTCTCCTCTCCCACAAAAAAAAAAAAATACCCAGGCCATTATGACTTCACTGCATATTTATCAAATATTTGAATAAAAGCTAATGCTGATATTAAACACAATTCTTTGCAAATAGAGAAGGTAAAGATGTTGTCCAATTCTTTTTAAAATGGCTATATACACAGATTTTAAAACTCAACAAGGATAACATAGGAAAAGAAAACTACAGATACTATACAAACATATACAAACACATATAGCAAAATTTCAGTCAAGAAAACCTCACAAAATATCAAAAGTATTGTATGTCAAGATCAACTGGAGTTTTTTAAGAATACAAAATTGGTTCATCATTTCAAAATCAATCATATTATTTAATATATGATATTAGGGCTGAGTGTATACCTCAATGGCACAGCATTTGCCTAGCATTTACAGGCCTTGGGTTTCATCTCCAATGCAGCATAAATAAATAAATAAATAAATATTATATTGGTATAATAGAAAATAAAGAAGATGTAATTATACCTTAGTTAAGGCAAAGCGGGAATCAACATCCATTAATAACAAAAACTTGTAACAAACTAGAACTATAAGGGAACTTATTCATCCAATGAAAGCATTTATGAAAAGAACTAATACTGCAAATACAGTGAAATATTGAATGTTTTTCCCTTAAGATAAGGTATAAGAAAATAATGTTTGCTCTTGCTACTCTTATCCAAATACAGTAATGAAGGTCTAGCCACAAAAGCAAAAAATTAAAATAATAAAAGGGTCTGATCTGGGAAAAATGTAAAATTGACTTGATTTATAGAAAACTACAATTTTTGTCAGAGAAAAATTGGGAAGATCAAGATTAACAGAGACATATTTCATGATCTTAGGTTGAATGACTGAATTTATCATCTTCCCAAGTTCATCTGTCTTTTCTTTTTAACCACTATGAAAATCCTAGCAGTTTTTCTCTTGTAAAATAGATAAGGATATCATAGAATTTAGAAGGAAATATAAACAAGATATTTAATATTTGTATTAAAAATATAAGAACAATTCTGAGTATCAAACTGTTTATAAAAAAGGATGCTATTGGTATGAGGAAGGGTGCAGTTATTAATAATTAAGCAGTGTTAAAAAATAAACCATTATTTTATGGTCAAATATATTTCAACAAACACATAAAGATATGTTAAGCAAATGAGTCTTTTCAACTAATCATATTGATAAAATTAGATATTTATATACAAGGAAACATATTCAAACATTTTCTTTACACCATCACATAGTGGATCATTTGCCTAAATATAACCATTAAGTTTATGAAGTTTTAGAAGGAAACAGGAGAAAGTATACTTCAGCTTGGGCTAAGTATGTTTTGTGTTTTTGTTTTGTGTTTATGTTTTGTGTTTTTGTTTTGTTTTGTTTTGTTTTGTTTTGTGTTTTTGTTTTGTTTTGTTTTGCTTATTTATTTATTGTTTTTATGTGGTGCTGAGGATAGAACCCAGTGCCTTACATGTGCGAGGCAAGCACTCTGCCACTGAGCCACAACCCCAGCCCGCAAATTATGTTTTTAAATATGAAAACAAAAGCAAAATCTGTAACTGAAAAAAATAATAAATTGAACTTCCTCAACTGAAAACTGTTGTCCTTTAAAAAAGCATTATGCATTAAAAATTAAAATTAAAAATAACCTGTAGACTGGGAGATAATATTGTAAGTACTATATTTTGTTAAAACAGATTTATTTAGAATATTCAAAGATCCCTGAAAATTCAATAATGAGAAAAGCCAATTTTAGAAAGCAAATCACTTAGCAATCCATTTCATCAGGGAAAATATGTGAGTGGTTAATAAGCACATCTTTAAGGAAACTCAAGTTAAAACAATAATATAATTGAATAACACTACATACCACTACAACTGATTATCATTAAAATTCAAAGTTTTTTTTTTTTTTTTTTTTGGTACCAGGGATTGAACTCAGGGGTACTCGACCACTGAGCCACATCCCCAGCCCTATTTTGTGTTTTATGTAGAGACAGGGTCTCACTGAGTTGCTTAGTGCCTCACTGTTGCTGAGGCTGGCTTTGAACTTGCGATTCTCCTGTCTCAGCCTCCCGAAGTGATGGGATTACAAGCGTGAGCCACCACACCCGGCTAAAATTCACAGTATTGAGTATTGGCAATGATGTGGAGAAATGCAACATCTCATTCATGTTTGGTGAGATTATGATGTGGTGCTTACGGAAGAATATTAGGCTTAGTTTAAAAAAACAGACACACACAAAGGTCACATATCACTTATAGGAGACTCCAGAAAAGGCAAATTTATGAAGGTAAATGCAATCAGTGGTCACCTGTTGCTAGAAGTAAGAGCAGGGATTGATTGCAAGCATTTATAAGGAAATTTTATGGATCATGAAAACAAAATCTGGACAATGGTGGTGGTAATTGCGGTGGTTGCAAACTATGCATATTTACTAAATATCACTGAAGAGTACACTATATATATAAATTTTGTGACATTTGAAATTAAACTTCAATGAAACAGAAAAAAGAGACATATATAGTAAGTTTAGTTACAAGGAAATAAAAAATATCATATTTTAGATTCATATGAATAAATTTGTATCAGTGACACCATTAAAACTACCATATTATGCCTAATACTGTTTTATTCCATTCAAGATGCAAATCACCCTGGTTATGTGTCATGTTTTATTAATGTCTAGTGCATACTTCTCATTAATTCCACTTCTCTCACACAAATCCTACTTCCCCACTCTCAAACTTCTGTGATTTCCTATGATGCCACTATTCTGCAATGAACATACTTCTCTACGTTCAGAATCCCTTTATTGTAGGAGTTTTAAACTCCTGTCTTCCTTGAAAATGTGTTTTCTCCCTGAGAGTCCTAACATCTATGGAACCTTGTGAAGTATAGGAAACTCTTACTCCCACATCCCATGGATTCCTTGCTCCTTCCTACATCTGTATGTCCATTTTTTTGCCTCAGTTCATTGAGACTAATCTGTCATAATTCACCCTTTTCTTATTGAAAATAAAAAGATCTTAATGATTATACCACCTACTTAGAACATTTTACTAAGTTCCTTGATCCAAAAACATGCAACAAATTTCCATTGGTGCACATAAGTTTAGGATTCCATCTATGGCTGTTACACTGAACTTGTTTTCAATTTCATTTTGTTATTTAGAGTTATTCTTTCTACAAAATCTTTACTCCAACTTCCAAAGCTCTGATCTTAACCCACATTTTTCTAATTGGACCTTCCACTTTACCAACTATTTGAACTCATCAGAACTCTATTTATTGATCCTCATATTTTCTCTTATTACCAGTCCCCTCTGCCACATTGTTTAGCCCCTTTTCTATTATTTTATTACTTATATTTAATTAAGCTGTTCTCCCTCTACACATTGTCCTTTCATCAGTCTTCTTCCCATTTGCAGGAACACTTAAGCCTGAATTTAAAAACAGAATGGTAGGTACTATGGCTTCTCTGTTGCTGCAAAACTATGAAGAATGGTGACGTGCTATAACTGAAAGTTCTAATTTAGTAAATAATTAAAGTCAGCACATTTGTATAGAAAACTTTAGTAAATTTGCAATCATTGCTTTTGGTGTTAGAAATAATCTAATATGTGATGTTATAAAACATTTACCTACCTATCACTTTGTTTTTAATACTTATTTAAGTTTACTAAAATCCATGCAGTAATGGCCTATGAACTGGTAGAATTATATTTCTGTATGTAATTTTTTGTGGAAGAAAAAGAGATTTTTTACAATTATATTTATTTAGAACTCTGAGGCTATTCCTCACAATAGATAAATATAATAGCAAATCATACCGAGGTAATCAGAGTTATGATATTTTGTGATTATGATAATCATGGGACAATTAATAGATGATGGAAATCTACATATGACATATGTCCATTACTTTTAATTTTGAAATGTGAAGAAAGGTACTTAAATGCTTCTGATGACACTTTCAATCTATATAAAAATTTGTATTCTCTCGAGACCTGTGAGACTATAGATATATATGGATATGATGTTCTTTAAATCAGTGGATTACAACTTGAGCTTTAAAATAAGTTATTTTAAAATTTATTCACATAATATTATTTTTGAGTATTGCCTTTTCCATGTGCTGAAAATCAAAATCTTATTCTGGCCTTAGTGTGTTTCAAATAGTTTGCAAAAATGTGGTTTCATTATATATGTCTACTTTATGCTTATAAATGGTAGTAACTTTGCAGAATTTAATATGATTTGATATTGCACTCAGGTTACTATTACAAATAACTACATAATACAGTGTTGGAAAGCCCTTTAAATTAGGCTAGATAGAGTGCTTAATCTGAAGTTCATACTCAGAGTTAGAAAATACACCAGGAATACATACATATAATCATCTGTACAAACAAGGAACTAGGAATCTTCCCAGCTACCTCAGACTTGATATTCTTCTGTTGGTATTTAAACCTACTTCTCACTTTAAAAAGCAAAAATGACTAACGTGTCTGCCACTATGGAATATTTTAAATTCAATTATGTTCTATGCCCACATGACATTCACAAACCACCCACCGAGCCACCCCTTTACCACATCCTATTCCCACAAGATTTTCTTTCTTGCCAGCTTAGTTATAGTTGTGCTAAACTAAATCAAGAAAACACACACACATACACATACAAAAAAAAAATAGTCAAATACAACTTAAATACATCATGTTAGATATATCAATGTAGATAGTAAATGAAATACATCTCCAAATTATTTTGATAGAATAATAAAAATACACATTTGAATTATCAAATTTTAAACCACCTTTATCTGTGAAGGATTAATATGAAAACATATTTATAGTTTAAAATAATATATAATATTTTCATTTCCCAGAGCATACATTTGATGAATTTAAAGATTATATTTGTACATTATCCTCAGTGATAACTGTAACCAATATAACTAGTACATTAACAACTAAAATGTACTCATTTGAAAAGTATAATATTTGCCCTTTAGTTATTGCTGTTCTCCTTCAAGGTATAATATATTAATACACCTTGAATAGATCAACTTCAGCAAAGCTTTTCATATATCCAAGTTGTTGATTATATAAAACATGCCTTTATTTTATTTCCTTTTGCTTCTTATATTCTCTTAAATTCTCTCCTTGCCCTGAGAAATAATCAAGTTCTCTATGTTTTGGGGAGGAACTGGAAATTATAAGATTTTAGACCTTTCTCTTTCTTTCACTTTTGTAATGTTATTATTAAATACCATGTATAATATATAAATCTTTCCCAAGCTCAACATTCCTTGCTCTCCAGTTTTCAAGCTCAGTTATTTCTACTTCAAATATTTCAACTTCTTGATAATACACACTTTCTACTAAGCTTCCAATTAATATAGTGAAATATTCTTTCACTAATGTACATTTGACCTAGCCAAAAAAATTATGTACTTGAATTAAACATCTTCTTTGATTCATATTTTTTCTTTAATACTGGCAACTATATAGAACAATTCAGAAATATTTTTAAACAGTCTGAAGTTTTATTACATTTTGAAAGAAGGCTACTAATACCAGAGTCAAAGAACCATTGCTTATTTAATTTAATTTTTGGCAAAAAAGAAAAGAGGGCATTATTTTGAGTCATGATTAATAGTATAGTGAGATAGAGTTTAAAGATATAATTCTTTATTAATATTACATATAGTTAATCAACAAATCACTTGGATACTGACCTCAAAGAAAAAAAATATAGAGTAGTTTAAAATTAAAATTTAAAGTTTGAGCAATTTTCTATATTATAATGATGTTAACATAAAAATGTACACATTATATAAATATTGTTTCTACAAATGAATAGATTTTTATACAAAGTATAAAATTGAATTAGAGTAAGCACAGAATAACTGACAAATTCAACTATCATCCCAGACATATTCATAAGCCTATTCATGGTTGGTTTGCCATAATATACACTATCATTACTATTTATAAAAAAATTATACCTTTATATTAAGTACATGACTTAATTCAATGTCACATACTTTTCATGTCTTTCAATAATTAAAATCTAAAAGTCATTTCTAAATTAAGTTTGATAAATTCCATATAATAGAATTTTAAATACATAATTTCAATAGCCATAAGTCTTATGCCCAAGCTTTATACAAGTTTAATCCCTGAAATCTAAGACATAAGTTAGAGTGATTCTTGTAGTTATATCCTGACAATTATTACTGAAAGTTACAACACCAAACTATGTTTCCAAAATCTTGCTTACATTTTTCATTTCTCTATCATTTTAATTTGCAGAAAGATCTAAAATTTTAATCGCCATATGTTCTCAATATCTCCATTTCACATGTACCTCCAAAATGCTTTGACACTGCAACAATTGCACCCATTATGAATACAACAACATTGATGAAAAGATTGTAGGTTAAAAAAAGGCAAAAGCTTCACTGAAACCTCAGTCTACAAATTACTAATATGAATCAAAGAAAGAGTATTTTGATATTGGAAATATCCCTCATAAAATTTATGTTATAGTCTGGTGCTAGAGCAAATATCTGTAATCCCAGTGAGTTGGGAGGTCAACCTCAGTAACTCAGCAAGGCCCTGTGAACTTAGTAAGACCCTGTATCAAAAAATAAAAAAACAAAAAGAGAAAGAAAGAAAGAAAGAAAGAAAGAAAGAAAGAAAGAAAGAAAGAAAGAAAGAAAGAAAGAAAGAAAGAAAGAAAGAAAAGAAAAGAAAGAAAGAGAAAGAAAGAAAGAAAGAAAGAAAGAAAGAAAGAAAGAAAGAAAGAAAGAAAGAGAAAGAAAGAAGAGAGAGAGAGAGAAAGAAAGAAAGAAAGAAAGAAAGAAAGGAAGGAAGGAAGGAAGGAAGGAAGGAAGAAAGAGAAAGAAAGAGGAAATATAAAAAGGATTGGGTATGTGGCTGAGTGGTTAAACAACTCTAGTTTCAATCTCTGTATCAAAACAATAATATAAAATGAAATAAAAAATAAAAATTATTTTATTATGTTTGGTGATTTATTTTACTCATATTTTCAGATTGTCATGTGCATATAATTCTTTGTCTCTGTATTTAAAACAGTTGCATATGCATATGCAAATACACATACATACATTTTACATGTGAAGTATGTATATGTATTATATATCTACATAATATATGTACATATTACACACATACATATTACACATGCATACATATATTGAATTCATTTAAAATTTAACATAGTATTTTTTATAAGGCAGGTCTTATGCTAAATTTTGGAAATAAATTGGGACACAGGCAGTCTCATCCTCTGCTTTAATTATGCTTAAAATCCAGGGGAAAACTGACCTTCACTTCTAGTGAGAAATTCACATATAGCATCTTTTGATACAGTGATGATAATAGATAGATGTAAAGCCAAGTTTTGTAAGTTTTATTTCACTATTTCAGCCCCTCAAACACAGATTTGAAAGAAATATGCAAAAATGGTGAGAAATTGCTCATTTTCAAACTCTAATTAGCATGGCTTTCTCTGTGTAAGAAGAAAACTGTAGAATTGGCAAATCCACCATATTGGTTAAATTGAAACTAATTTTAAAGTCTTATTTGAATTGTTTGAATAATTCATTTTGACAATGTGATACCTAAAATTTTCTTAATGCCTTATATTTACAGATCTATGGATGAATAAGAGGGTTATAGGTCATATAAAAAGGATCTGGTGTTAATAAAGTAGAAGATAATGTACCAATGTTATCAAAATTCACAGGGGGATATATTTTTGACCTAGATTTAGTCATATATGAAGACAAAATAAAGCATTTTTAAGTATGCAATCTCTCAAAAAAAATAGAATTCTCCCATAAACCATTCCTGGGAACTGTTAATAAATGTGACCCAGGAAAATAACGGAGTAAAGCAAGAAAGAAGATAGAAAATTAGGCAAGGGAAAAAATCCACTAAAGAAGAAAAGTGAAGGAGATTACCAAGATTATGATTTTTAGAAGTCCAAAAGATGAGAACTAAGGAGTAAACCTAGAAGGCTATTCAGAACAGACCAAAGGAAAGAAGGATCTTGGGAGAAACAACTCCATCTCTGGGGACAAACACAAAACTGATATTTCCTGAATTTCCTTTTCTGTCCCAAGATATTATTTGTATTGCTTTCATTGATTTGTTTTGTTTTTTACACATAAATCCAAGCTGAAAAAGTAAACTAAAAACTGTGAGACTGAGGTTTAAAAGTCTCAAAAATTTTCCTGAGAAAGAAAATATAATTAAATAACAATAAAAATTTTATAGATATACCATACCGGGAATAGTAACAAAAAGGAAAAGTGATGTAAGTGTACAGGAAGGATGGAGACATTAGAAATATGCCTGGGATAGGGTGAAGGAGTATTAGGTGCAATACATGTTGATTTTCCATTAAAACCATCAATAATTTGTGTCTAAAATTGAAGAATCAGAAAATAATAAAGGATGCTGCAAGGTGAGAAAATTGGAAATGAATAAAATATAAAATGATAAGAGTTGCAGTGGTTGACTTAAACATGGAATGGGGAAAGGGAACAACTGTACTTGATATCAGCATGATAGTATTACATATCTTTGATAATATACTGTTTAATAAGTAAAATAACTAATGATTAAAAATAAAGTGTATGTCTATTGAATTTTTAAATGATATTAGTACAATCTTATTAAGAATAGTTTATAGTTAAACAAACTGAAATAATGTGTTCTTTGGCAGAATTTTTATTATAATTTATGTCTGATACTAGGCCCTCTAAACAGCCTGAATACTAAAGCTATGATATGTCAATACTTAATTATTGTGAAAGAAACAAAACCCTATACAAACATTATAGTGAGGTTCATGGCTTGATTAAAGAAATAGTTTTTGGTTTTTATTTGGGGCAAAGGTAGAGCATGTATGTTTACCAAAGTTGTATTATCAGCATTGCCAGCAAAGAGGAAGTGAACCGATTCTCATCAATCCTGTATTTAAACAAAACTCAGTAAATATGCCTTGATGTACCCTTTTGAGGGTAGCCAGTGGAGGGTATGAGGTGTAAATAAAAGAAAAGAAAAAAAAAATATTCAACTGACTAATATGTACAGCTGAAAGTGGAAAAATCTAGGTGGTTTATATTTCAAAAGCTTACTTGAGACTGAACAGGAGAGTGATAGAATAACAGTGGCATTTATTTCAAACAAAATTTTAAAAAGCATTATTTTCAGAACTATTTTGCAATAGTGCACTATGGTGCTTATATGCTTTTATTTCTCTTCCTATATTCTTTTTATATTTGAAGAACAATATACTCACTGTCTAATTTATTACTTGATAAAAAATTTAAAAACAAAATGTTTCATTCAAATTTTCAGCTTTCAAAACACAATGAATCAAAAATAACAAAGTTTAGTTTTTGTTACTTTGCCTCTTAAATAAGCTTTCGGAAAAATAATTCATTAGAAATCTCACTGAAAATAAAGTGTTGAACTATGTTACTGACTTCTGCCACCCATGCAATTGCTTACACAGCACAGCAATGAAAACAAATAATATAAAAAATAAACAAAGCAAAATAAAATAAAATCTGACTGACTTTTAGAAAATTGGGACTTAGAATGTGACGTATATATGTCACAAATTTTCAGTTTACAGAATAATAGTTTATAACATAGCATCTGCAGTTTATTTCCTTTTATCCAAACCACAGTTTTAAAGTATTATTTTTCTAACAATATTATGTTTACATTTTTAAATAAAGAAAATGAGAATCTTCTTGAGATTGAAGAATATATAATGCTCAATATAAGCTAGTTATCATATTAATTGCATATAGCCTGTATTTAAATAAAATCAATATGTCCAAAAATATATTTCGAAATCTTCAACAACTAAATCACATTTGGAATTTTGGAGTTTTCCCTGTGAAATAAATTGACTTTTTTGAGGGGGTGGTGTTACCAGGGATTGAACTCTGGGGCACTGAACCACTGAGCCACATTCCCAGCCATATTCTGTATTTTATTTAGAGTCAGGGTCTCACTGAGTTGCTTAGCACCTTGCAAAGTTGCTGAAGCTGGCTTTGAACTCTTAATCCTCCTGTCTCAGCCTCCCAAGCCACTGGGGTTGTTACGAGCATGTGACACTGAGCCCAGATAAATTCACATTTTATATCTTATTTTCATACATAAATTTTGTATAATAAAATATTGTTTCTGCTTTAACATATCATATGATTGTTATACATTTTTAATTTCATGGCCTGTCTTCTTAGCAAAATTAGTATCGCTTCTAAGTCACACATGAGAACCACCAAATAGAACACATAAAATTCCCTCAAATGGGAAGTTAATGGAATATGACAGTTGAAAACAAAACAGAACAGAAGTTTATATGAACATCTATTTTCATTGTTTTTTTTTTTTTTGTACCAGGGACTGAACTCAGGGGTACTCAACCACTGAGCCACATCCCCAGCTCTATGTTGTGTGTTATGTAGAGACAGGGTTCACTGAGTTGCTTAGCACCTCACCTTTGCTGAGGCTGGCTTTGAACTAGTGATTCTCCTGTCTCAGCCTCCCAAAGTGCTGGGATTACAAGCGTGAGCCACCCTTCCCAACTAATGAACACCTATTTTCATTGTAACTGAGACTTTTAATCTCAAGCAGTATTCAATTCAAAATATCTGCAAAATTTGTCAATTTTGAAATATAATATGTAGAGTTGTTTTTTCCCTCTGGACATTAAAATTTTCTCAATTTTAATTTTGTTGGAATTAACATACAAGGATAACACTAAATATGCTTATTTTGAAAATATAAGAAAATGTACTTGGTTAGTGATTTGTATACACATTACAGAATGTTTTCTTACTTCATGGGATAAATAGTTTATGTCCAAGTACATCAAATCTGTTTCACACCAAATATGGGCGGAGAAAGCACAATGAGACACAGCTATGATGAAGAACAGCATCAATAGACCATTGACAATGTGAACTCCGGATTCCCGAAGATTCAAAGACAACTTTGTGGAAAAGATGAAAGCCTATGTTCACCTTTGGTCCTGAAGTCTCTGTGGAGTTCTGTTTTGGATGGATTGGGTTTAGGAAATCCCAGTGTGCTTGTGAGTGTCATCAATCCAAATTGTCCTTGTCTCTTTAGGTGCTACATGTCCTTGAACATTTGATTTGGGTACTGGAGCCAAAGACAATTATTCAGAATCCTTCTGGGCTCCCTAAGGAAAGACTAGAGATGTCAAGTGACTTGATTTTGAAGAACAAATCTAATGAATTGATAGTGACTGCTTGAGACAGAATGTCAGGAAGATTTCCTCAGTTAATTCTCCGCACAGCTGGAAAAATGCAGTTAAAATTAGGCAGCATTTATGTTGTTTACTTGCCCACTCTGAGCTATATTATTCTGAAACTTCAAATTTCTTACAATCTTAATACTTGTGAGGAGTAGCACCACAAAAACCATAACCATAAAAACATAACCATAACAAAACATAATTTTTGTATCTTATGTCTAACATAAGATACGAAAATTCAACATTTTCCTCATCTCTAAATTTTAATCAAATGTTAGTTCCATCATTCATGGTTTTATGAAAGTAAGAATATTAGGCTTTTGTTATTATGCAATACTAACATAGGAAGACATTGTAATTGCCTTTATTGTAATACTGCTGTGCATATGATTTATGCAGAATATATCCTGTCAACAGATTCTAGTGGTATCAAAATCATAAACTGTTATTTTATATATGCTCTTCTGTAGAGAGATAAAAACGAGTGTGAGATGATCGGCACAGATAGAAGTCAGGAAGCATCATGTGGACAAGAAGACAATAGAGAGGCAAAAGAGTAAAGATGGTCTCTATTTTGAACCAAAAAGGAGCTCCCTCACATTAATCTCAAACTCTTGGACTGACCTTATAGAGCTCAACATTCTCTGGAAATTCTGTCCCTCAAATAATCAATTGGGTTTATATACTATTTGATCACAATTTTCCTCAACATTGTGATTATATGTATATGTAACATGTACTGTAATTTTATCTCACTTTGACTTTGCTTTTTGATCCTCAGTCTTTCTCATTTTCTGCATCCCCCTTTTTGTTATCTCAGCTTTTTCTATGCATGCATTATCATCTCAATCACTCTGTAACCAATATACTCAAATCCTTTTGCATTTTGTTCTTCCATTCACCTAGCAAAACCTCCACTATTGACTGAAATAATTGTAATTAATGATACCAGTGAAGACAAAAGCAAGGGAAACATTCCAGCAATGCAGACTGTTAATCTTTTTGTCTCTCATTACTTTTTGGATCCCAGTGCGGCTCAGCAATAACTTCTCCAATCTCTAAACCATTAATTTGGACATCTCTTTCCCTTCAATCTTTGTGACATCTTTTTAGAGGAAAATCAATATTCCATTCTATGAAAACTCACTCAACTTTATGCAACCAAATCTGTGGGGAGCTAACTCAAGCTACACCCTTAAGATGGCGACTGGCCGCTGCCAAAGTGTGTGGGCGTGGAGGGCACAGAAGAAGGAAGGATAATATGATTGGCTTACTGTTGGTTCCGCCAACGTGATCAGCTCGTGGACAGAATTCAGGGGGCTTGTGTGCCTTGCCACATGGACAGCTGCTGGCTACATGTATTGTCTCTGATTGTCTGAATGGCCCTATAAGTTGAATGCTTGTTCCGCAAATAAACAAGTGCCTGCTCTGACTGGTCTCCCTGGCGTGTCTGATTGTCCTGTGGCGGAGGGCTAGGAACGGGCAGCCAGTTGGCTCCAACTCTTCCTGACTTCCACTGCTAGGTGAATGTGGATGTGCCTCTTCCGCCCGCTGGTTCGGGATGGACCATGACCCCTGCACAAATCCACAAACTAACCCTTCTAACTCCTAATTAGAGTTTTCTCTGAACCTAGATGCTGACTAGTGAGGGAAACCATATGTGGAACAAAGGTGGTCTTGTATTCTCCAACAGAATCCACTTCTGCTTTTTTCACAGTCATAGCACTATCCCAGTATTGAGGCTGCTATTGATAACATTAAACTTCTGTTTATAAACCACATCAAATCTTCAACTATCGTCACAACCTCAATATTCTCTCCCCTGCTTTGTGAGTGAAAGCTATAGAGGGAAGGAAGGGTCAATAGTACAGAAGGCATAAAAGCCAATCAATGGCTTTTTAAATTTGTGCTACAGTGTCCCTTACTTTTTATATCCCAATTCATGACTAAACAAAATTTCAGATTGTCCTTGAAAAGACCTTGTTCTCCCGAGCGTTGGATTCCTTTTGACCACCCAGTTTCCATGGACCCCTTGACCTGCTGACTCAAAACACCATCATCTTATCTTCCAGACCCACTTTAATTTTTTATTTTTCTTCCTGGAGGTCTAAATGACTCCTCAAATTCATTTATTCTTTTCATTTGAAGTTATTTTTGTAACTTTCATTTTTTAGGTTTTATCAATATTATTTCAATAAACTATTGTCCTAATCACTTAAGCACTAAATCACCATGGCACTCCCAATCTTTCCAGGCTGCAGTTCACTTCCCTGTTTGCAGTCTTTCTTAAACTTGGTTTCTATTATTTTTATCCCATTAAAACCACTGTTGCCAAAGTCTCAAAAAACTACTTAACTAAACATAATAAAACATATGTCTATCCATTTGTGTTGAGTGTGAGCAACATTTGAAAATGGTGTCCTACTGAAAACTTCCTTCCTGTGGTTAGGTCTTAAATGTTTCTGTCCTTCGCTTACAAGTGAGCTTTATCTTCTCTGCTAATTCTTTCAAAGTTAGAGACTTCAAGATTTTCTTTTAAGCTTGCTATCTTTCTCACTTTTCCCACTTTTAGAGCATCTATTTTTGTGACTTCAATTACCACAATGGAGAGCACACACTCATCTAACCACATAATGAATTTCTTTTTCTGTTAGTATGGAACATGTGATTTGGAGTGATTTATATTGAAAATTTTTTATCAAAATAGCCACAGAATTAAAGATGGGAGCTTATTTTTTTAGGCAAAGTATTAATGATAAATAGGGTTTTTCAAGACAGAAAAAAAAAAAAGCCAAAATAACAACAACAAAAGGAAAAAAAAAAAAAAAAAACAAGCTTACAGAAGGAGGTAGTTAGAAAAATATGGGTACTAAGATGAAAAAGAATTTGAAGCCTTAGAATATGAAGCTCAGATTTGAACTTATTTTAATGTACTTCCAATTCAACTTCTTTTTTAATGCTCAGGTCAAATTTAATAAATTATTCAATACACATATTTGCCAGTGAAAAATAAAATAGCACATCAAAATTTCCTTTAATTGCAATTCAACTTTTGAAACCCAGAAAATCTAATTAATTACCCTAATTATAACACTTTAAACAAATCACCGATATTCTTGTGACTTCCCTTCAGGTTATGATTTGAATGTGAGGTATACCCCAATAGCTCACCTGTGAGATAATGCCAGAGGGTTCGGAGGGGAAAGGATAGGGTTGGGAGAGTCTTAAAGAATTACATGATGGGATTAATTGAGTTGTAGTTGAACTCATGGAGGGTGTGGCTGGAGGAAGTGTGACAATGAGGGCATAGCTTTGAGGTATATGTTTGTATCTGGCAAGTGGAGTTCCCTCCACTATACTCTTCCACCATGATATTCTGTACCACTTCAAGCTCCAAGGAATGGAACTTGCTGTTGACAGGATTGAGACCTCTGAAATTGTAAGCCCAAATAAACTTTTCCTCTACTACAGTTTTTCTGGTCAGGTCCTTTTATGACAGCAGTGAAAAAGCTGATTAAAACAGAATTGGTACTGAGAAGTGAGGCACATTAATGTGCCTTACCTGACCATGTGGTTCAGAAGCTTTTGGAACAATTTGGAATTGTGGGAGGAATTTTGAAATGTTTAGTGGTGTAGGCTGGAAATGCTTTAGATTATTGCAAGTGGAGCTTAATGGCCAAAAGAGCTTAAGCTCAGAAGACCAGAATACCAATAGGACCATGGACAGTGGAGACAGGACTCAAGAGTGTTCAGAAAAGGAGTACTCTATTGGAATTTGAGTAGAGGCCATTGTGCTAAGTTCTGGCTGAGAAATTGTCTGTATTTTGCTCATGTCCTGAGATTTCTGTGAAGCAGATTTTAAGAGCAGTGGACTTCTTAATCTGGCAGAGGAAATGTCTATGTAGCATAGCATTCAGGAAGTAGCATGGGTATTGCTGGTAGCTTTTAGCCAAATTTATTGTGATAATGAGGAGCAAAAGGAGAGCAGAAATATTTGAAAAACTTGTGCATAAAAGGTGGCAGTAAAACTGGGGCTAAGGAAGTTGTGGTTTCTTAAGACTTTACCATCACTACATAAATGCTAAAGACTTTGCTCAAACACAATGAGAAAGATAGATTGAGGGCATCACATGAGCTAGCAAGACCACACCCATGTCAGGCTCAAGAAAGTCAATGTAAAAATTCTCTTGAGAAGAGACCAATGGGGCACCCTTCTTGGAAAACCTAGGAAGTTTTATGAAGTGCTCAGCAATCTAGGCACTCAGGGGCTGCTGCAGCCAGGGTCATTGGAGGCTTGGTATCTGCTCAAGATAGCAGCAGATCTTGGTGTGAACCACATGGTGCTGATTCTGCAGAAATGCAAGATGATGGAGTTAGGGTGGTCATGGTGGCTTCTACCAAGATTTCAAAGGAAGGCCTATGAGGCCAGGGTTGGAATCCCTGTGGGTAGTCCCTGAGATGAAAAAGCGTGGAGATGAAAGAAGGAAGTGGAAACTGCAGTGGAGACCCCTGAGGTTAAGAAATGCCAGTAATGTGGGACATCATCCTAGAAAGCTGCCTGTGTAGAGCAGAGGGCAGAGCTACACAAGCCCTTTGGAGAGAACATCATGATGCCATGTGCTCCAGATGCCAGACAGAACTACACAGGACTTGTTTTCCCAGTAGGATTTCACTCTTGCTTTTGTCTTATCCTTTCTTTCTATGCCTCTATTTTTCTAAATGGAAATATTTACTCCATACCATTATATATTGGATACTTGTTAATTGCTCTGAATGTTACAGGAGCTCACAATGCAAGATTGCCTTGGACCTTATAGAAGACTTGGACTTGAGCAGTCTAGGAAGTATTGAGATTATGGGGACTCTTGTGACTGGACTAAACGTATTTTGCATTGTAGATGAGTGTGAGCTGTTGGGGGCCTGGGGCAGAATGTTGTGGTTTGGATGTGAGGTGTCTCCCAAAAGGTTATGTGTGAGACAGTGCCAGAAGGTTCACAGAAGAAATGATTTGGTTAGAGACCTTTAGCCCAGTCAATGAATTAATCACCAGGTGGGATTAATTGAGTGGTAATTGAAGGAAGGTCAGGTGTGGCTGGAGTAGGTGGGGCATTGAGGGCATGGTTTGGGGTATATATTTGAATCTGGTGAGGGGAGTTGCTCTCTCTGCCTGCTGATCACTGGTCCTCATGTGAACTACTTCTTGCATTGTGAGCTTCTATAAAATTCAAAGCAATTAACAAGAGTGTCCTGTGACACCCTTCCACCCTGATGTCCTGCCTCACCTTGAGCCCCGAAGAATGGAGCCTACCGTCTATGGACAGAGACCTCTGAAACTGTGAGCCCCCAAATAAACTTTTCCTCTTCTCTCATTGTGCTGGTCAGGTCTTTTAGTAGCAGTAGTGAAAAAGCTGACTAAAGCATTTCTGTTCCTGGGTTTCATTTTAGAGGCTTCAGAATTATAAAAACACACAGGACGACTTTAGACCTATTGATGCTGCTTCTTTGGGTCAAACATAATAGTAGAATTAAAGTATATTGAAATCACTTATATGAGTTTAAACTACACAGGTTCCTTATAAATTACTGGTCTTAAGCATAAAGAGATCCCCAGAACAACAACAACAAAAAGTAGGAAGAGATGCAAAAGGGCAAAGACATAAGACTCTCATGCACAAGTTATTTGAAATTATTGGTATGTGGCATATCCCAGCATATAGTAGCTTGCATAATTACCATCATGAAGAACAGTATATGGTTTATGCCTAAACAAACTGTGTCATAATCATTCCCTATTCTAGCATTCTCAGAAGGATCCCATCCATGACATACACAGTAACTGCAGGTGCATTTGAATGGTACACTTTATGATTTACTAATTCCTTTAAGACCAACCTTAAGTCTTTTTGTTGTCCTCTTGCAAGACAGGAAAATCTGATGCTTAAGAGAGATTTCTATTTTGCCAGATTTTACTTCCGCATAGGCAACTATAGCTGGATTCATCTCTGTTTGCAGGGAAAACCACCTCTGACCTCCATAAGATCCTTTATCTTCTCTCCTGTGGTTAGGGTGGACCTTCTGGTAGAGGGCAAGGGAACTTGGTACCAGGGTAGAGAGTCAAGTTATGATTGTCTTTTATTAGTATTTGTGAGCAGACAGGATGAGAACATCCTGAATCATTAAGGGAATTTTCTTTGTAGGACATCTGAAAAGATTCTTCAGTCAAGCTTCAGTTAAAATTTTGCTATGGGTTCATTGGCACGTGTGCTGAACCCTCAAAAAATTGCTCCAAAGTAGATTGGAAAAAAAAAATATAGCCTTGAAAGAGAATAAAACTTCAAACTTTAACAAATGGTAAAATGAACCAACCTATTTAATTTCTTTCCATGGAAACTAATGCTTATGAGAAATATTTCAGTTAAAATAAGTTTGTTATATCAATCTGTTGGTATTGAAGCAACTGAAGAAATGTAGAAATCTAAATGTAGGTAATGAGTTTTGTAAATTTTATTGAGAAATGTCTAAATAATCATTAAATTCAGTAATTACTGGGTGCCTCTAACTTTGGTATTTTTTTGTTCATGAGGCTTTGTCAGATTTCTTCAGAGAAACCACTGATATAATCTTTATCTCCATCAACCACACATCTTTCCATGTATAAGATTTATTTCAAGGACTTGGCTCACATTGTTATGAGGGATGGCAAATTTGAAATGTATTGAAAAAAAATTAGGCTCCCAGGCTGGAAAATCAGGAAAGACTTGATGCTAGTCTTGAGGCAAATTTCTACTACTTAGGGACACCTCAGTGTTAGCTCTTATGGCCTTTTAAATGATAAAAAGAGGTCCACCCTATTTGTTGGGAGTTGGCTCCTATACTTATAGTTAACTTTATTGTACATGATAACCACATTTGCATTCACAGAAACATGTAGATTAGTGCCAGATCAAGTAACTGAACATTATAACATTAATAAATAAAACTATCACAGAAGTATATGTTTGAATTATATGTACATAACATATATGTATACAACATATCTGCTATGACTTTAATACACAAATGTTCTATGTTCTCTTGCCTGTGACATTAAAAGTAATTTTTAATGCATTTTATTATTTTTCATGACATCACTTCTCTACTAGTTTCATCTTAAAAGTGTGAGGTAAGTTTTTAGAAAATTGGAAACTAATAAAGTTAAGCATCTTTATTTTAGGTATATAAATCAAATTTTATTTATCTTTCCATTTATTTGTAATTTCCTCTGATTACATACTCTACTTAAAATATGGTGATTTCAATAAACAGATACTATATAATTGCTAATGTTTAAGACTTATCTAGGAACTGATGTATTTCCTAAAATTAGTTCCAAATTAAGTTTTTGTTCATTATATACTATATTTAATTAATTTCTAAATACTGGAGATTTAGAATCTTACTATCTTTAAGTGACTAGCCCAATACAAAATGTACAAATATTTGCAGTTTTTTTTTTTTAAATCAGGTAAATCACATCAAACTGTTATATGTTGGGTTTTCCAATTCTATTCTTTAACTTATTTCAAATATGATTTGTTCTTTATACTGGAAATACATCCAATAAATTTGTTTTATTATCTTTTTATCAAAATCAATATTTTATTAGATGAAATGTTATATTAACATTGTTTCCATTGCCTTTATTTTGTTTTATCAATCTAATGATCTAGCATCTTATTGAGGAGTTAAATGTTATTGCTTTAAAGGGGGTGAGGGTGCTACATGGGCCTTCCCAACAAGATGGGGGTCCCTGGGGAAGACAATATGGGGTCTCTCTGGACGGTAGCGATTTGGGGAGCCAATCTCCCCATGCCCTGGGGTGTAGGTAAAAATCTGCTCTGCCCCAGTGAGACGCAGAAACACCCAGAGGGAGAAGCAGAAAACACCGTTTATTCCAGAAAGTGTAGAAACTTAAATGCACTCTTGGACCAATCAGGTCCAAAGGTCACCAACAAAGGGGTGCTTTCTGGCAAGAGCACAGTCTATTAGCATAGAATGGGGAAAGATGGAAGGGAGGGGTTGAAGGTATTGGAAAGTGCTCCTACAAAATATCATTTTGTATGCTTATAGATTCATTACTGTAGTATATTATAGCTGTAAAGATTAATATAGATAAAACTACAGGGCTTATATACTTGCAGTCGTCCAGAGAATTTGACATTCTTTAAAAATCGACACGACTTGTTCTCATTTCATTTAATAAGAACTACCTTTTATTCTCCATATTTTAAAAATACATGTTTTGCATTTGAAATCTTTTATTGTTTTGTTTCATCAGCTGTGTCCTTATCTCCCATTGCTTTCAGGTCAAGTTGCATTCACATTTCAAATTGCATGTTCAAAATATTATGTAAGCCATTTTGTTGGCATTGTCATAGAAGGAATTTCAAGTGATATGTTGTGGTTTTATTTCAGTTTACCTTTCGATAGTGCCTACAGGGAAAACCAAGGGATGACCTTGGAATCCAGGCAACTAGATAAGGAACATGAAAAGAAAATCAGTTTGAAATTGCTATAGCAAGGTTGTATGCTCTTAGCAATATTCTGAAACACAAAAAAGCAAAACAGTTGTGATAAGCAATGAGGCAGATAGAGAAAGGCTTCTGCTTTTATATGTCCAGAAATTTTAATGTTTATTGATTCTAACTTGGGCATTTAAATGAGTAAAAAGCATTTTGAAACAATATTTTTTCCTATCTAAAAAATTTCTGCTTAGAATATAAGTAAATATATTTTAAATAGACTCAAATATATTCTAACAAAAATGTTTCTTTTAAACAGAGCACTTTGAATGACTACAATATTTTGAGCCCTCTAAAAAGATTTTTAAAAAGTTGATTCATTATTTTTGATATTGATGATTAGTAGAGAACTCTGCAGTCTTCCAACTTGTCAATTTTTATTTGTAAATTGTCCTGTTCAACAGATTTTTACATTTCTGCCAACATAGTCACTTAAAATTTAGATTCAATGCTATCAGCATTTCCACAGTTGGACCTATCTACTATATGGGAAGATAAAAAATATCTGAGTATGTGTAAACAATGAGTGGTACGTGGCCAGACAGTTCTTAAGGAAGAAGGATTGGCAATTAATTTTCTGTTGTTACAGCAATTGCTGCATGGATTTGCATTGCCTCATGTTAGCATGCTCACCTACATAAGGTTTATCTACTTAACATAGGATGGTTCTGTAATCATGGGTCAAGCATCTATTGGGTAGATTTTCTGAAATTTTGTATTCCTATTACTCTTAAAATGTCCAGCTGCAATTAAGCGTGGACATTTTTTTTTCACACAAGTCAGATCAATAGAGCAGCTTCACTGCTAAAACCTAAACAAGGCTTAGTTAGGTATGACTTTGTCCTAAAGTGAAAGCTTCATATAAGGTCAGACTCTATTTTCCAGATTTGGAGTGACTTTTATAACAAACTGAATACTAGGCAGTTTCGCTGTTTTCTAATATGCAATTCTGAATATTATATTTTCCCATAATTTCACATTTAGAAAGATAGTGAAACATGTATGCATACTTGGATTAAAACCTATCTTTATGACATATGTATGTGCACATGGTTTTAATTCATTTTTCATGTTGACAGACTAGAATTCAACATGATCTTAATAATGTCCTTGAGCATGTTTCAAACTTCCAGATTCTTTCTTGTGCACTCAACTGTGAGGGGTGATCTTTTCTCCTAGAGGTTGCCTGCATTTTATATCAGGCTTTCCAGGTACCAACGATGGCCATCTACAATCCCCTTTCCTCTACCCCTGTTCTCAGCAATGGTGGGTAATTCTCTTTCAAAGTTTGGATCTTTTCATTTTCCTTTGTGTTGCATCTCTTTGCCCTTCTTTTTGTTGTTATCTGGCTTAAACTATTTTAAACTAGTTATTTCTGGGAAGTAGGATGAGAGGAAAGTGGTAAATGTAATCATAACCCATCTCATTAGGACTCCGTACTAGAGTCCTTTCCCCACACACACTTCCCTTTCTCAGCCAAGAGCCCTTATTATAGATTCTTATAGCCTATTTCCAGTCTATCACAAATCCCATCCACATTGACCACACTCATATCCCCACTAGACTCAAGCACTACCCCCACACACTTTACTCTGGGCTTGATTAAATGTTTCAGACAAGCATATTTGTTGTCTATAGGTTCCAGTAGAAAGGGCAAGAAACTATAAAAAATAAAAAATCAGGGACCAATAAGATCAGGGAAAAGGTTTAGCAGTCTAAAGTTCAGAAGGTAAGTAGTCAGAATGTATTTGTTAAATTTTGAAAAGATTGTTAATCCAGCATGGATCGTCATGTTTATGGGTTCCTCCTCATTCTGCAACCCACCCTTCAGGTCTCCCTCCTATGAAACATTCATAACTCCCAACCTCCAGGAACACCTCCTTTTCAGGATAGTAGTATCTTCAGATTTAACTAAAACCGATCAAATCTCTGGGTGTGTGTAGAATCAGCCCCCTTCAGAAGAGAAAGCATGAGAGTGTGCCTCCACCATTTATTTAGATTACAGCAGTGAATAGTGAGGGCTATTTCTAGGTCCCCAAATAGGGACAGAATTTTTTAATTGCTTGATTCAATTCTCAGCAAATGACAGAAGTCTGCCCACATGTGCCTTCCTCTTGCCTGGCTCTTCGTTTCTGTGCTCCAGCTCAGAGCGCAGCAGTCACTTAGTAGATATCAATAGCTGTTTGTTGAATTAACAAATGTATTCAGTGATTTACAAATTTTAATGGCAGTTCTTGCCTTCATTAAGCACTACCATAATCTTAACCAAAATACATTAAAGGAGTGGTGAGGTTTTTTCATTATAAATTTTATCATTTGTTCTAATCAGTTATACATGATAGTAGAATGTATTTTGACATATAAAAAATCAAATGCACTCCTACATATCAATGATGAATTTACTGTAAGAAAAATTAGAAAAACTACCCCAATTCACAATAACCTAAAAAAAAATTGAGAATCAGCTTAACAAAAGAGGTGAAAGATCTCTACAATGAAAACTACTGAAATAAAGAAAAAAATTAAAGAACATATTATAAGATGAAAAGATCTCCCATGCTCTTGGATAAGCAGAATTAACATTGTCAAAATGGTCATACTACTAAAAGTGCTATAGAGATTTAATGCAATTCCTATAAAAATCCCAATGATATTATTCATAGAAATAGAAAAAGTAGTCATGAATTCATTTGGAAAAATAAGAGACCCAGAATAGCCAAAGCAATAATTAGCAAGAAAAGTGAAGAAGGACACATCATAATACCAGAGCTTAAGTAATATTACAGAGCTATAGTAACAAAAACAGCATGGTATTGGCACTGAAACAGATATGTGGACCAACAGTACAGAATAGAAGACACCTACAAACCCACGTAAATACAGTTAGTTATCTCATACTAGACAAAATTGCCAAAAACATACATTGGAGATAAGATAGCCTCTTCCACAAATGGTGCTGGGAAAACTGGAAATCCATATGTAGTAAAATGAAATTAAACCCCTATCTCACCCTGCACAAAGCTCAACTCAAAATGGATCAAGGAGTTAGGCACTAGAGCAGAGACCCTGAACCTAATAGAAAACAAGTAGGCCCAAATTTCCATCAAGTCAGCTTAGGAACTGACTTCCTTAAATTCCTAAAGCACAAGTAAAATCAAGAATCAATAAGTGGGATGGAATCTAGCTAAAAAATTTCTTCACAGCAAAGGAAATAATCAGGAATATGAATAGGGGGCTTACCAAATGGGAGAAAATCTTTGCCACATGCACCTCAGAGTATTAATATCCAAGATATGTAAAGAACTCAAAAAACTTCACACCAAAAAAACAGATAACTCAATCAATAAACAGGCAAAGGAATTGAACAGACACTTCACAGAAGAAATACAGTCAGTCAACAAATATGTGGAAAAAATGTTCAACCTCACTAGCAATTAGAGAAATGCAAATTAAAACTAGACTGAGATTTTATCTCACTCCAGTCAGAATGGCAATTACCCAGAATACAAGCAACAATATATGTTAGTGAGGATATGGGGAAAAAGGTATATGAATACATTGCTATTGGGACTGAAAATTAGTGCAAGCACTGTGGAAAGCAGTATGGAGTTTTCTCAGAACACTTGGAATGGAAACACCATTTGACCCAGTTATCCCATTCCTCGGTTTATACCCAAAGGACTTAAAATCAGCATACTACATCAATATTTATAGCAGTTCAATTCATAATAGCTAAACTATGGAACCAACCCGGGTGCCCTTCAACAGATGAATGGTTAAAGAAAATTCAGTCATAAAGAATGAAATTATGGCATTTGCCTGTAAATGGATGGAGCTGGAGAATATCATGCTAAGTGAAATAAGCTAATCCCACAAAACCAAAGGCCAGAAGTTTTCTCTGCTATGCAGATGCTAATTCACAATAAGTGTGTGTGGGAGGTCCTAGGGAAAAGTAGAAGTACTTTGGATTAGACAGAGGCAAATCAAGGGAAGGGAGAGGGAATTGGGACAGGAAAGATAGTTGAATGAATCAGACATTACTATCATATGTGCACATATGGTTACATGACTGATGTAATTCTGTCCTCCTTTACCTAGCTGGAGATAACTCTCTACTTTTGAAGATTCATATAAGAATATTGGGAGTACCCATATAATTGGGGACACTCTCTGTAGCTTAATGTCGCTGCCTTTAATCACATCAGCAAAATTCTTGTTGCAACACGAAGTAAAATTCATAGGTTTGGGGGTAAGGACACTGAATATTCTGGGGAGCCATTTATTGACTACCGCAGCTACTCATCCACAGGAATTGGTTTAATTTCTCCTTTACTTTTTTTGGTATTTGCAACATTTTCTGAAATATGAATGCCTTGCTTACCTTTGTGTAATAATAATATCCACAATTAGAGAAATATTTTGATAGTGTTCCAATTTTAACTGTAGTCTAAGTAGCATGATAATTTTTTACTGGTAAAAGCCTTGAACTGGATTTTTTAAGTACTTAATATTTACTAAGACAATAGCATTTCAGATATCAAATTAAGAAAATATTTTTTAAATGATGTTAAAACACAATACATATTTTCCATTCCACTTTACCTCTATTTCCCAAGTTAAAAAAAAAAAAAAAGAATCTAAAATTTCAAGATGTCTTGTTCTTTTAAGTCCTCAATATTAAGGCTATATTGATGTTGACTGAAATCAATGAGTATGACAGAATATTCTTTTCATATTGAATTAATATTCTGAACGGGCATTATATTTAAATAGTTGGTTCCTATTTCACATTTACTCCCCCAGAGAACTTAACATTCTTAGACCAGAAAAAGACATTGTAATTTGTACCCTTCAACATGTTCTATCCCCTCTGAGACTTAAACATTACCTGCAGTTCCGTGTTTCACAGTGTAAGTATCATAATGAATGTCTTGCTTGTTCACCACTCCAAGCATATTGTTTTAAATAATATTTTTGGTCCTAAAAAGTGATTGCTTATAAATAACTCCTCCAGTACAATTTATTTATATTTCCTAAAATATACGAGGAAAAAATGAAAATATATTTACTCCATGTTTTAGATTATTTTCTACTAATATTTTGATTGACATATTTGTTAATATTACTTCACACTTATCCTTTTCTCAATTTCCATAAATTAGGTTAACATATGTAAATTCTACATTTGTTTTTAAAGCAAGAAATTCTTTCTGTCTTTAGCTGATGATTATTGAGTCCATTGATAAGATAGAAATTAAACTAATTGCAACAGTACAATATATCTAATGTTAATAGCAAGATACTCCATACCTTTATTTTCAGAATTTAATTTCTCTGCAGTCTATTCCTTCAGCACCCAGGACATTTTCTGTAATGATGGATATTCTAGGAGGAAGGCAATGTCAAGCCTGCAGACATGCCCGAACACACTGTGGTAATTTATGACCTGTTTCTTGGTGCTAATGTAATGAGCTACATCATACTTTAGGTTTAAGAAGATAAAGAAGCTGTCATTTCAGCATCTTGACATATATCACTATTAGAATTATGGGCTATTTCCAAAAGATAAAAGCCATACAAAATTATTTCTGTTATTATATAAAAATATCAGTGGAATTGCATTAATCATGCAATGAACTATTTTCTAGCACATTACCATTTAAAACTGATAAGATATTTAGAAAAATCAAGATAAAAGTGAGTACTGATATTTAATTTCTTTAACAGTTGTATGCAGACTTTTAATCCTATTATATTTAAAAGCATCTAATATACAATAAAGTATATTATTAATATACTTTTGTATATAAAATCCTAAAGTTTTACATATGTGTACACACACATATACAGTATCAAACACAATGAGAAGATCCTATTTTGAATTATTTTTTAAAAAACAGAATAGAAATTAAGCTAGAAAAACACATTCACAGGTTACTTGGGTAATTAAATTTTCAGAATAAAAACTATCTTTTCTAATGGAACTCCCTTTGTAAATTCTGTTGAATATGATATACTTCATAATGCTTTATAATAATTTATAATTTTATTCAGTTGCTTGAATACTTAAGCAGACTTTCTTTTCTGGAAAAGATAAATAATTTCAATTGATACATTGTCTTTACTTTTCAGTGTAAGACCAGTCCTAAAATATGCTTAGTTATAACACCAATAACATTTGAGATAAACTGAAATTTTAGTTCATTAGTATTTAAAAAGAGTACAACCATAACTTTAATGTAACTGCTATATTATAAATCCACCTATGCCATTTTAACCAAACACAGAGCAGCAGGTATTTTTTGGATGTACAGTGAAGAGTTTTATTTACAATAGATACTTTGATCAGTGGATCACATGAAGAAATTCACATTACCATAAGATCTTGACTTTGCCTACCAGTGTATATTCTTTCATAGCTTTTGTTATGCAAAGGTATTCCATTACTTTTCCACCGTTCCATCACTTTAGACCTTTTCAATTAAAATCTAATTTTAGTTGCCTTTTATTTTTTTCATTACCTTCCACTTTGAAAAATCACCTGAAATAGAATTATTGCAATTTACTATGTTACTAAAAATTGTAATACAATTTTACAATTGTAAAATTGTAGTAACTAACATTCTAAATATATGATGCATACATCTAGTCTGCTGAGACCCTCAGACTTTAAAAAAGTATATATATTTCTCAGTGATGAAACTGACCAAGTCACCTTGAAGATGAAGAAAATTTGGTTTAATCGTAGTGGTTGTAACCCTTCCTGATATTCAGTGTTATTATTTTGCTTATTTACCCTTATTCTTCACTGCTCCCTAAGCCAAATGTAAGCTGAAAGGAAAGGTTTTTTTTTTTTTTTTTTTTTTTTTTTTCATTACATCACTGAGTTAACTCTCCTCTGGTAACATAATGTTCATATATCGAGAGGAAAAAAGTAAAAAATGGAACCAAAGAGAAAATATTACAAAGGTGTTGGCTGTTCATCACTTGAATTGAAAATACATCTTTCCAGTAAGGAATTGGAAGCTCAGTCTCTCAACAAATTATTTTAACAAAGGGAGTAATGGATAGTCTTCTTATTTTTTCCAGTGACCTTATAAAAATGTTATGCAATAAATTTTTCTACAATGAGACTATGTATTATCTGTCCTAGACAATTTTATGAAACAAGCTAAAAACATTTAATGTCAATGTCCCAGTTTCTTCTTTATTTTTAAATTCAGATTCATCAAATATTTTCTCAACCTCTACTATTCAGTTTGCCAAATTTTAGGGATTGTATAGAATGACATCTCATTTAATTTTCATAAAAATCCTATCAAGCCATGATATTACAGAAATAACAACAAAGAGAGATTATTAACTAGACCAACAGTCCTAGGAGTTATGTGGCTTGCCTAAATTGTATAGACAATAACAAACTTATCTAGTAAACAAATCTTCTGAAAACAAATTTCAAAAAACCTAGCTTATCCATATCAGCTGTACTTCAAAAGTGCTAAAAGTACAGTAGTAGTGGTTCATGTAATAATGACATGCAAAATCTCTAGATGTAATGTATTCATCTTGTGCCCTAGTTATTTAAGCCAATGACCTGAAATGGATTGTTTTAAACTACTGTACTGTCAAAACCTCTGCCTTAAACACTGACTGGAAGAGGTCATTCTTTAACTTAACCATTTTTAACTTACCTATATGATGATAATACCCATTATTATTATTGTTACTTAACTGAAAAACAGCAGAATATTGAAAGCTAGATATTGGCTTTTTGGTTAACTTTTAACAATTCCATTTATAAAATTAAAGTAAAGAAAATATTTTACCAGCAAGTGGTACAGTATGTTTTGCTATACTTGACTTTTTAAATGAAAAGACAAAGTCCTGTGCATATTATACAAAAAGAAAAAAGGATATTTCAATTATGTTTTGGCTGCAATTATTAAATTTTAGTTAACAAATTCTAGAATTGTTTCAATGTTTTCTAGCTTATTTTAGAGTTTTATATAGGGAAACATTTAAAAAATACAAAGAGGTAGATTTGTATAGATTTTTTTTAAGGTGGAAAATTAGTAAAAAAAAAGTATACATATATTTATGTTTGTATATGTGTATCCCTAAATTTGGACATTTACCAGGTAGTAAAAGCTCATTTGCTGCAAAATTGGGTTTTCTGAAATAACCTCAAAATGCTATAAATATATGATCATAATTTATTATGCAAATACTCCTATTTGAATATAGTGTTTTAAAATACATTTAATTGAGTTACTGAGTATAGAAAATCCTATAGGCAAATTTCAAATGTATTATTTAAAATCAAATACAATGGACATTCTATCATCTATGTACTCTTTATGTAAGTATCAGACTAATGACTATGTAATTTATATAAGTATATGACTAATAGAATACCTTAAGTCCAATTTAATTTTAAAGAAATTATTAACAACAAATCTATCAATATCATAGTCTTCTGAATTCTGAAGGATTTTTTATACTATATTTAAAAAGTACAAGTAAAAAGAGGGCTCAATTGACACATATCTTAAAATTCCAAGAGTCTCAGTATCCAAGAACCACGGAGGATTTTGCCTTTTTCATCTTTGCTCAGTCTGTTGCTCATTTAAGGATCATCGGAGATGATGCTATTCTTAAAATCAAACTCCTTCAACTAAATCCAAGACCCTGAATTCATCCAAATTGTAGAAACATGCGTGTACCATCCGTCCAAAAAAAAATCTTTCCATTCAAATCAACAACAGCTTTAACTGGTATTTCAGCTCTCTCAAATTCTAAAAATATTCATCCCAATTCATCATCAAGGGCACCTAGAATTTCAAATACACACACTTTCCAACTTTACCATATTGTTCACATTCTTCCTTGTTATTTACTTCCATTTTCATCTGTGCCCTGCACCAACCATGTTCCTTAGACCACTTTAGCAGGACACTTAAGTATTTCAGTTAATGAATTTGAATCTAAACTTTCTGGAGGCAACCTTCCCTGTGAGGATGCTCACAGTGATCTTGCCACCACACTTCCTGGTCTTTTCCACAGACAACACTGTGCTTAGCCCCTGCTGCTGTCTGCGCAGAGCCTGACCTTCCTGGAAGCTGAACTTGTGCATAATGTTATGTCTTACTGTGCCACCCATGTTATTAGGAGTTGCTGGACCTAGTTGGAGATCTTGGGTTGTCTTGTTGCTCATATGCTGGGGGAAGAAGGGCAGCTTTGGAAGACTGTGATCAGGGTCTTGAGTTCTCTTCATAAGGACAATCTCAGAGTAACACTGTCTTCCACTACAGAAGAAATAGGTAGGGTGATGGCAGCTTCACCCATCAAACTTCTTTTCCTCCTTTCTCTCATTATTTTTGCCTCCATCAGCATTTGATCTGGTAGCCTTGAAAAGCCACTAGCTTCATATCTGTCTTTACACCTCTTCCCCTGTGTTCTATTTCTAGCTGTCATTCCAGCCCCTGCTGTCTCTGTCCTTTCTCTTTTTGGCGCTCCACTACTTCCATGATCATGTGGATCATAGAAACATATTCCTCACCTAAGGGAATCAGAACTTCACTGCAAACTAAATGGGAATAAGGTCCTTCAGCCTGGCCACTACAATTAGTGCTACGTCCATAATTTCCTGGTTGTCTCAGGAGCCACCTCACTTTAGGTCAACAATGGGACAAGGACTATCATTTGTTTTGTCCTGCAGCTCTTTACTGAAGTGAAAAGTGTCTTTCTCTGCATTTGAAGTGAAAACTGTAGAAGTTAGAAGTTTTAAAGATTTTAGAGCAGGCTTCTGTTTTGAAATCACTGGTCTGCACTCCCCAGACATCATTTTCTTTTCAGTTTAAGCTAAGACTGGCTGACTGTCCATGGGCCGCCTCTGAGATAGCACAAAGATGGTCACACTGTGGAAACACAAGTACTAGCCAAAGCCCAGGTAATGCCCACCATCCACCAAGTCTCAATATCATCATTTTCTAATGCATAATGGAACTATTATAACAATAGTTTATATCCTAAATTCTATTTTATCTAAAATATTGAGTTAATAGTAATATTAGTGAAAATTTAGTTTCTTAAATTAATCTGATCTTTCTTGCTTCAGTTTTTTCAAGTAAAACATTCACATTTTAGTGTAAAATACCTGGGTTAACAGTGTTACTTTTGAAAATTTAGCAGTTCTCAACAGCCATTACAATCAAGGAGATATTTCAGTATGCACACTGAAATCAGAAGTAATCACAGAATAACGCCAGGCTTTCACATATAATCTCCCCAGGCCCCTGCCAAATTTGACAGGAACCTGAAGAGTAAGATGAACAAAAGAGACTTTCATGGAGAAAACACTACAGATGTCCCAGTAATAAAATCAGAATATATAAGGAAAAGACCCCCAAACCATGATGTAACTAACACTTGAACTTTACACATTATTTGCAGCCTCTGAAGCCAGACAACTTGGATACAAGTCCTAGTCTCATCATATGCTTATGCAGAATCTCCTAGAAGTTGCTTACTATTTCCATCTTTCAATTTTCTCATCAGTAAAATACTGATGGTAATGGAAGATGTTGATCTGTAAGTTTCTTGTGAAGATTAAATGACTATAAACAGTGGTTATAACAGTTTCTGGCAGGTAGAAAAATTTCTAGAGTGTTATTTGCTACATCTTACCATCCATCATTTCCCAGACATGGATAACACCACTTTTAAGTCTTTCTACTTTCAGCAACAGGACTATTAATACCTACTCAGTTATCCTCACTCAAACTTCACAATGGCTTTCTTTCACTGTTATTTCTAAAGGGTCTTGCTAATAGCAGTGACATTTATACTCAGACTAAGAAATAGGAGAACATAGGAGGAAGAATATACTATTACATGTACTTAGCATCTTGTAGGCAGCAAAAAGTAATTCATCATGAGTTTCCCATCACCTATAAAAAAATTTCAACTTTCTATATAAAATACTAAAACTAATTATAAAATTAAATAAATACACTGCACTGAGTGATCCAGTTTCAAAGTGTACTCTCTCTATATATTTATATATGATTAACTTATTTTTGTGCCTTATATTACATTTTGATTCTGTTAGTTGAGAAACGCAAACATAAAATCTGAATAAATGTGTAATTTAATATCTAAGAAAATAAAGCCAACAAAAAGTGAATGCTCTATCAAAGTAGATTTTGTTAACAGTTGCTAAATCGAAATTTCTGTATAATAATATATTGCAATATATTACAAATTTCTTAAGTGTTTATACAAGCTCATGTTATTTCCCACTGCAGTCGGACTTTCCTTTAGATGAAACAAATGTTCCTACAACAGAACAGTGACCAGGTAAATGTGAAAAATTGAAATACATTGTTTTCCTTTTAAAATGACGAAGGAGTTTACATCCACAGGATGCCACTATGAAAATGATACTAGGTAAAGAAACCACAGCTAATACTCAAACTTCCAAACCTAATCAGATAAAACAGAATATAAAAATCTAACATATGTACTAATTTCAGAGGTTGCCTGGTTTAAAGTATTAATAAAATTAAAGAGTTGCCCTATTCAGAATGTTTTAATACAGATATTTTGTTGTTTCTAGTTACACCTATAAAATCAATTCAGATCAGAAGAGAATCTTCTAATAATTACAGATGGCTTGCTCTGACAATTTCTATGCATTTTCAGGTACCACAGGGATTTGAGCTCACTCACAATTTTCTTCTCTCCTTAGTATGTGCTGTCAAGAGCTGCTGTCAGATTACACTAGTGGCTGTAATTATGATGTCAATGCACGTCCATAAATCTAGAATTTTTCTAACCTATCAACACATATGATGCCATCATCAGGGTTAAAATTAAATATTTTTATATGAAATTAGTAGTATGTTATTATGTCTCTTGAAATTAAACTGTGTACTTGAGTTTTATATTTGCTTCCATTTATGATAACAATCCCTGGGCATCTATCGCATTTCTAGCATTTTATCAGCATTAATAATAATTTCAAAAGAAAACATACCTCTACTTTCAAGAATTTTACCTTTTTTCTCAGGATAGGGGAATCATTTTCCTTAACCCCTTTTCCCCTTATATTTCTAATCTTGCAACTCATTTAAATCTATTTATACAATCTTATTTTAATAACCAAAATTATTATCAAATCCCCCTAAAGAAAGACATGGATTAACCCACATTCTCATGCAGTGTTTGTGGAATATAACTACTCTATGAACAGTTGTGGAAATGCCATTCTCTTGAACCCAGCAATTCTAATTCCACAATATGTGTACTATATGTGTATGTATGTGTAATATTCACTGAGTACACAATATCATTTACCATATTGTTTTCCTATAACAGAAAATGTTGCAAATACCATGAATTTAATTAAATGGGCCATCAAAGAAATTATACACACATGATCCCACACTAAATATGTCACCATATCTTACAATATTGTATACTTAATTTTGTTTTAAGAAACATACAAATTAAACTATTTTAATTGTGCCATCAAATTGAAATTGGAACATTTTGAACTATTCTTACCCATGTGTATTTAGGATATTGTTTTTATTTTCTTTGATTTTGATAAGTATTGTATGTTTCCATGAGCTCCTCAAAATGATGCCCTGACAATGACTAAGACTATAATTGGAAAATTCTCATTACCAGCCAACTTATGGTATAACCTAGATATTTCAATAAGGCCTGGAAAAAATATATAGGCCAGCTTTTCTTTTCTATGACTGAAACTTTTTCTATCTGTTTCTTTTTGCGGCGTTAGGTGTGTGTGTTTACGAGTGTGTGTATAAGTTCATGTGTGTTTATCTTAGTGTTTGCAGCAAAAAACAATGAAACAGGAAAATGTTTAAAGCCTAAGACCTCTGTATAGACTGTGGAGAACAAAAGTAATGTGAATAGAAGGATGCAGTTGTACCTAGATTTAATAATTAAAATTATTCTGATTCATATGATTAATTCCTGCGCCTATCAAACACTTTATAGCAAAAACATCACTTTCCTCTGAGAATAAAATGCATTCTAAAGTATTTTGTGTGCTAATGAGTTAAATCATAAATTTAATAATTTGCAAGTCACTAAAATATGACAGTTTGAAAATTTCAAATACATTAACAAAAGCAAAATATCAAATACTTTAAAATGATTGTGATGTGGGAGTTAAATGGTAGTAAAGAATGGGATGTTTTGAAATGATTATATGTATATAAAACTGATATACACCAGAGACCCTGCGGCTAACTGAGGAGAAAGTAGGTCCAAATCTTCATCACGTGGGATTAGGGCCCGAATTCCTTAACAAGACACCTATAGCACAAGAAATAAAAGCAAGAATCAATAAATGCGATGGACTTTAACTAAAAAGCTTCTTCTCAGCAAGAGAAACTAGCAATGAAGTGAACAGAGAGCCTACATTCTGGGAGCAAATTTTTGCCACACGCACATCAGATAGAGCACTGATCTCCAGGATATATAAAGAGCTCAAAAAACTTAACACCAAAAAAACAAATAATCCAATCAATAAATGGGCTAAGGAGCTGAATAGAAACCTCTCAGAAGATGATGTACAATCAATAAACATATATATG
>PVHX01007084.1:0-94431 GCA_004024805.1 Geosciurus inauris
CTTGACTGAATTGAATATTTCAACAACAGAACTGTCCAAACTACCAGGAAGTATCATTTAGATAATATTAGTAAAGATAATCAGTTTTCACTGACTGAAGAGAAAAGCAAATACAGTACTACCACAAATCCTTAAACAATGAAGATGCATGAAAGGTTTTTAGTGAGGGGACAGAGTAAACAAATTCAAAGCATCTTAATAAGCATCTTAATGGTTTCTTAGGACTTCACATAACAAGCCAACTTGTTTGTCCTACACATATTTCTGACTGATTTGAAGTTAGACATGAATAAAGAGAACCTTTCCCTAACCCTGAACTTGGAGGGAACATAGGTTTTGCCAGGCTAAAACCCATCTACGTGAAGCATCAACCAGTTAATGAAGCTGGTCAAGAGCTGCTAGCTACAGTTTAGCTATAGTCTATTACGTTTTATACAGAAAACACGTCTGCTGTAAGTGAAACAATCTCCATAAAACGGGCATGACTTGGATATACATACAAGTTTGTGAATTGAGGAATCAGATGACAAACCAAAAAAGGAGAGAACATTACCTTTAGTCTTCACTTTGAATTAAAAATGTTAGTTCAGGGTTGGGCTGGGGATGTGACAATGGCATTAGGCAGTGGGTTTGATCCCAAGCACCACCCAAAAAAAAAAACCCCAAAATCACTTTTTGACTTGAGAATCCAGTGGGACTAGGGATTTTCTGATTTTGCTCACTGTTCTATTCACTTCTAGAAAATTACTTGGCACTTTGTAGATGTTTAAATACCTGATGAGTGAATATGTTGTTCCCACCCTCTGGCTTGGGGAGATGCCCTCCAGAAGTTTTGCAGTTCTACCACTTGAAAAAGGAAGAAACAAATATATCAAAGTGCAGTCTCTGTGAGGTGTTGCTCTACATTCATTTAGGAAACACATAAACTCCCTGCTTTCTCTGGTCTTTAACAGTGACGCCTGCAAACTACCCACAAAGACTATCATCAACATAGCCTCTTATTGACATATACATACCTGGGACCATTTCTTTAAAAATGAAAGAGCTATAACATTCTATACCAGTGAATGGAATACCATAGCTTACACAAACATTGCTAATGGTAACCCTGTGTGAATCCAATATGTTCTGTCATCTGTACAGGGTATGCAGGTGGTAATTCCAATTGTACTGAAGGCAGCCAAAAGCATACAGGAGTTCCAAAAGCTGTTAATTCATTTAAAAATAATTTTGTAGCAGTTATAAAAACAGGAGAGAAAAATAAAGGCATGTCCTGTACTTTTTAAAACTTACCTCTCATATTCACTTTTGTATTCCATGGTTAGGAGCAAAATATAGCAATATGGCTGCAGCAAGGTCTCCCAGCCATATGGGTTCTCAGTATCCTCATTTGTCAGTTATCACTGTTTTCTGACTCTGGCAGCCTATGAAATTTGTTATTTGAAGGTCATAAAAAGGCCTCTTAAAATCCCATTTTGAGTTCAGGATATGAATAGGTTTCAAATCTTATCTTCTGGAACAAAAAGGAAAGGGGAACTAAAACATGGTGTATGTATATATGTAAGTATGCATTGTACCACGAGGGACACTCCGAGAGAACATTAGTTATTCCAGGCAGACTGATGGCCAAATTTCCAGTCTCAGCTCCTCAACACCTGTTCCCTCCCAATTCAGGTGTTTCCTTGAAGAAATCTTCCATATCTTTCAAAGGAGGAAAAAATGCAAGGCCAGTGAGTCACCCTGCCTTTGGAGTAAACTGGTCCATCAACTTACTTGGCTCCAGGGATAGCACAAACCTAAGTTCTTTTTCCTTAGCATGAAAGAAGTCTTCCCTTCAGCATTAAAATTAACTTGACTATCTATCTGGTATTTGTTTTTAACAGTGAGCAATTTGCAGTGTATACATCTTGAGAACAGTGGAAGATCAAAGAACTTTTCTTATAACATGCAATCAGCTACAAAATCAAAAAACAAACCAAAGCTTTGATGGCCTGTGGAGAAAGATGAATAGCTATGCAGTTCTGATTCTCTGTGGATGGACTGTCTTTTACATCCTGGGAAAACTTTAATATCCATCCCTAAAGCCTTGAAAATGTCATAATTGAAAGAAAATATCCAGTGTTTCCTCTGCTCTTACACCGTGCTGTTTTGTGAATCATCTGAGCCTACATGAGAGGACCAGGACTACACCCATGCATACTGCCTAGCTGTGTGCCTTCGTCACAGCACAGCTGGAAATGAGAATTGATAATTATCAGTAAGTAAAAACTAGGATAGTGAGCAATGCAGGGGGTACTGGGCTGGGATTTCTAACAGTTAACTAGTGCAGACCTCTCTTCCTGGTTCAAATGATAAACTTAAATGAGATGGGGGACTTGTCTCCCTCTCTACCTTCCACCCCCAGCAGCCATCTTCATTTCACTACTTGCCTGGAATCTACTGTAACAAAATTCCTGATAAGTACCACATCCTGTTATTCCAATATTATCAGTCTTAAAATTTATATCAGAATTATGTCCCAGTGTTTGTATTTAGAAACTCTGTAAAAAAGAACCTAAGTACATTCTGTAGACTCCTTACATTTTTCAGTTCCCATGTTAGTTTCTGAAGGCCATAGGCTAGAACCACATCCTCTGACTGGCCTCGCTGCCTGGCACCACCAGCAATGTCAGGATCAACAAGTCAGTCAGTCAGATAGGGTTTATGAGCCAGATCTCGTGCAGCAAGGTGCCAACTCGGGCCTCAACATCCCATTTATACTGTCTCACCATCTTATAGAGGTGAGCAATCTTCTCAAAATGCCATTTCTATTGGCTGTCAGGGAAAAACCACACATATTCTAGCTTGAAGAACACCTGATATAAATGAAATCTGGTGACTGTGGGCTCTTTCACATTTTTTAGAGGTAAGTCTGCTGTGGGGATGTAGAGAGGAAGCACAACCCATAAACTGGGTTCATGATGTTTTTTTTAAGTCACTTTTGTTAAGATCAGTGTCGACCTTGTGCTAAAAGAAAGAGATAAACACGTTGGGAGGCTGAGACAGGAGGATCGCGAGTTCAAAGCCAGCCTCAGCAACGGTGAGGTGCTAAGCAACTCAGTGAGACCCTGTCTCTAAATAAAACACAAAATAGCGCTGAGGATGTGGCTCAGTAGTCGAGTACCCTGAGTTCAAACCCCGGTACCAAAAAAAAAAAAAAGAAAAGAGATAAAAAGCAGTAAGTGTTTACCTAACTTAATTACCTTGATTTTTATTTTAATAATTATATTATTTTCAAATCTATGAAAAGAATGAGATTTACCTAAATGGGATTACAAAGATTTTGCTAGAATGTTAATAATAGGGGTACTATACTTCCATTCTGTATTTTGTGAATATTTAGCTCCTATGAAATACAAAATGTACTTCTGCTTTTAACCAGGTATCTCATGTATATGTACTAGTCCAGGAAGCCAGTCTGAACTTCAATAGGAACTCACATTGTTTTGCAAAGGAAGGTTCAAAAACTTCTTTAAAAGTTTAGCTTTAATGACAAACATCTATTACATCAGTTTCTCTTCAAAATAAGACAAATGTGAATAAACAATTTCAAACAGCAGATACCACAACGCCTCTTCAATAGACTGTACTCAATGCGTTGGGCCCCTGGGGATGCCCAGTAATGTACACACTGAAGCAGTAATGTAGGTCTGTAAGCCACTGCTCCTGAGTACTTCCACTCTTCAGTGTCTGCAGAGAAAAACAGGAATAATTTGAGAATCATACTAAATCACTGTCACCTGATAGTACTTTTCACACCTAATCATGATTTCTCAAAGTCTAGGCAACAGTATCCCCCATCTATGAAAGAAAAAGAAAAAAAGGCATTAACAGACTTTGAAATTCCTAGTCAGTTACATCCTCAGGTATTACTGTTTTCTTGGTGAGCCTGTTCCCTTCTGTATATGCTAAGAACTATTCAAATTTCACCATCAACCACTCCTATACCCATGATTCCCTTCCCCTGGCATTCTAGTATCTCATCATCTTTGCATTAACAGCAACTGAGAATAATTCTGATACGTCTATCTCTTTATAGAGGTAGGCTGATTCTCCAATATGGGAATAATTCAAGTTCTTGACTTTTCTTTCCTTCTACGGGTTCTGAATTATGCCATTGCCATTTTCATTACTTCTACAAACACTACTCCAAAAATTCAGAATGAGCACCTATGTTATGATCTATTATTACATAACAAGCTATATGTATCAACAAATAAACCCCAAACACCTCTGCAAAACACCTTTTAACCCTCTCAAATAAAAACTCAAAAGGAACCCTAGAAAATAAAGCTACCTTCCAAAACAGATGTAGCCAAAGGCAAGAACCACCCAGCAGGCAAAGCTGATTACTTTCTCTTCCTATCCAATGAACTAACTGATTAGAAATTAGCCTGAAGTTGCTACTAAATAATTTCCTTAATGATAGCTAACATTTACTGAGCAAATAAATGTCAGGTAAACTAAATACTGTACTTGGATAATCTCACTTATGGTCACCAAAACCCAAGACACACAAAAACAGCATTATTCTCATTTTTGACAGAAAGGAAAACAAGCCTGGATAGGTAAAAGGTGGAAAAAAAAAACTTGCCAAATGATCCCAGTTAAATGAGAGTCCAGATAGGAATGACTGATGAGTTTACCTTTTCTGACTCAACTACCTGGTGCCACCTTCATTAAGTATGTGTAATTGAGGCTTGCCCCACTGGTTAAGTCACAGTCACGTACTAGACAGCAGGGAAGCCCTAAGCAGTAATACACTGGGCTTAACCACAGGAGCCAGTCCATGTGCAAGAACCCCACCTCACCTGTCCCATGAACCTACTCTTGTTATGCTTCTTACCGTGATATTCTTGATGATCTGCTGCACCAAGATGGCATTGGTCAACATGTGAGTTCTGAGGGGTGCGTGCTGAAGCAGCAAGCGAAGCAGCTGGCCCACAACAGGCAGCTCCTCAGGCCCAACTCTGTTCACACGCAGGCTCTGCAGCATCAACCTGAGAACTCGAGGCAGGAGAGCCAGAATGGAGACGCAAGCCCCCCACAGCTTGTCCCTATCAAGAAAGAAGTCAGTCAGTGAGCCAACATACACAGGAAAAGTGTCCCTTCTACATTCCTCAAACTAAAATGGTCTCTTAAAGAGATTCACCATTTCTTGATAAAACACCACAAACCATAATAAGAATTGAATTTAATCAAAACTAAGTAAACTCAATGAAGAATTAGCTGTTCTTACCTATTTTGTGGGTTCCAAGAAGCTTAGCAATCAGCATTTTCCTGGATTTAACAAGACATTCTCAAAGCCTGGGTAATCATATATAACAGAACCAGACAAGAACAAAAGGATCTACACATGCACACCCCTGTTATCTAACACTGGATACTATTCAATTATTACATAATGTAGAAGATATAAGAATAACAATACTCCTCTGATAAAAAAAGGAGGAAAAGACACAAAAAATTTTATGTCTATGACTTGAATTCTGAACCTGTTTAATTTCTTAGGACAAAAAAGGTTTATGGGGGGTGGGGTGCTCATCAACAGCCAAAATAGACTTCACAAAGGAGCCAGTGAGGGGACCATTACTGCAACAATAGGTCATGGGAGGCCAGAAATGGTAAACCCAAATGTCAATAAACATCATAATTCTCTTGTTATCTTTATAGAGCAAGAGCAAAAAAGGATTTACAGTACAGACAGATCAACTTGTAGTCTAATCACATTCTAGAAGAGTGTCAATTAAATGGAGCAACATCTATTTGAAGGGACAAGTCCACAGAATGCTAAAGGCTCTGACCTTAGTCTCTTGCAGTTTCTGTTCCAGAGTACACACCCTCCCAGTCCCCAATCTTTTAAGAGAAACTTACTACTAGGTCTAGGTGGAGCAGCCCCTTCATCATATGACCAACCTCCTTGACTTCACATACAGCAATGGCAACTAAGACACATAATGAATCCATTCTAGGCTAACAGACCTCCTTCTTTAAAAGGTCCTTATTCCGTCTGTTGACTGATGTAGTCAGGCTAGCAAAGCCACATGCAAGAAGAAAAGGGTAAGCCAGACTGTAGACATAGTTAATAATGAGGCACAGGCATAGAGATAAAGATCATACAATCTAGGGAAGAAGAATAGAATAGGTTGCTTTGGTTCCAACTGAATTTATAATACCTGGCCTTGGATATTTACAAGTTAACTCCTGTAATATTCCAATCTTGAATGCAATACAGAGATAGATTAAACACAAGAAAAATGAGGTTGCTACCAGCATACTGTTTTAGTTTTCTTTTTAAAAAAAATAGGAATGCTCTCTAAAATAATTAGTAAATACATACACCAGTAACATAGCCATTTATTATGAAGTATTATACTATACATAATTATAGTGCTATACTTTTATAATATGGCAGTGCAGTAGGTTTGCTTACACCAGCATCACCACAAAACGGAAAGTATGTGCTGCGTTACAATGTTACAATGGCTACAGTGTCACTAGGTGATAGGGATTTTTCAGCTCAACATTTTATGGAACCACTACTGCATACATAGTCCTCACTGATAGAAATGTCATTATGTAGCACAAGACTACATTCATTTTCTACTTTTGTTAATTAAATTGGATGTAAAATCATAAATGGGTGAAACTACTACATGCCAGAAACAGTGAAAGAATTCACAGGGATACCCAACAGGGTACACAATGATGTGGGATTTGGGGGATGGAATTTTCAAGAGTCAATAGTGTTGGAGTTGGGCTCCCTGCATACAGTGGGAAGCCAGAAAAATGCAAATATTAAACTGTCCCATGGGGAGGCCTCCATAAACCTCCAGAACTCTTTTAAAAGAAGCATTCAAAGAAAAGCTATAGAACCCAGGACACAGAGTGAGCTCAACCCTATGAAAGATAATCTCCAGAGCCCCACTTGTCCTCCAAATTGAGGGAGAATTCCCACACCAGAGGAAAAAAAAGATAAAGAGCAAACTGATGGGAACTTTAAAGCAATAACAATAAACCATAAAAGAAAAATGAGAGTGTGCCAAGTAAAAATCCAAACTAGAAACAAATCCAAAAGAAAACCAAACAATATTAGATGAAATAAATGCTCAAAGGGAAGGCTAAAAGAATTAGCTAACTGGAAACTGTTAAGTGACAAACAATGAGAGGCTCCCTACATGTAAAAGTAGTTTCTGAAAGAACTGAAGAGAAACATGAGAGCAGACAATAGTTAAGAACTAACAACAGAAGTTTCTAGGGTGAAGAAGAAAAAATTAGTCTTGAGATTGAAGGAGCACACCAAGTCTCCAGCAGGAAAAATTACAAATATACAGTAGAACAAATCCCAATGTACAACACAAAGATGAAGAGAAAATAAAAATTTAAGATTACTAACCTACAAACCAAGAGGACTCAAAACAACAGCAAATTTTCATTAGTAACAAAGAGCCAAGAAGACAACAGAATAGGTATCTTCAAGACTTGGTGGACAGTTCTGAACAACTTAAAATTAGTCAAGCCTGGTTTTTGGCCAGCATTTGTAAAAATGAAGGATTCCCAGTCATTTGGGCACTCTCATCTTTTGTGACCTTACAAATACTTTCTTCAGTGGTAAAGGGATAGCCCAAAAGGGAATTTTAGACTCTGGCTACAAGCACTTTCTTCTAAGGCCACCACCTTGATGTACAAGTGGGTTATTACAACTTGGCCAATATACATATAAAACTGGGCACTTTCAACAGGACAACAAATTGAATCCTGCCACATAAAGTCAAAACAGGCTACTCTTCTCTAAGAAAGTACAAAAGATCTATGAAACCTCAGATGACAGTGTTTAATAAAGGAGCTTGTATTTCAAGTGACAGTGACAAATAACAACATACACAGTGTATAAGTAGAGATCTTACTATAAAATCTTTAGAACCTTGAGAAGTTCTTGAGATTTATAAAACCTTTTCTTGACCTATCAGACATAAAATCTGATGATGAATGAGAATATCATCAAATCTATGTTCATTATGTCAATTTTATAGTATATTTACAGTGAAATACACATTTTCTATACATATATACTCTTACTGGGAAAAAACCCAAATGAAACAGTATAGACAGTAAAATGGGTAAATAATGGTATGTTCATACAACAAAATGCTGTATAGTAGTCAATTATTGCCAAAACCAAACCCAGCCCACAGCCTCTATGTGTGAGTTTAATTAAAACACAGCTACATGCATTGCTCTGCATACTATCCACTGCAGCTTTCACACTACCACAGCAATGTTGAGTAGCTGTGGAAGAGACATTATGGCCCATAAAACCTAAAATATTTAATATCTGACCCTTCAGATATTTAATATTTGAGAAACAACTTGACTGTGCCCTAGTAGAGAAAACAAAATGAAATATGAATCTCACAAGTGACAATGACATCTGACAAAAAAAAATATGTACACACATGATTCTTATAAATACCCCTCCCCTTTTTTTAAAAGGCAAGAAAGTTAACACAGAAGTGATTAGGGTGGGGGTAGAAGAAAAATATAACCGTAGAGGGTGCATGAAATTAAATGTACTGATGATGTTCTGTTTCTAAACCTAGGTGTCAGTTTAAAAAAGTTCAGTTTATACTCTTTTAAAGTATATAGGTGTATACAATCAGTATGTATGATACATTTTCATGGCATTTAAATGTTCAAAATAAGCTGAGCTAAGTGGTGTATGCCTATAAATCCCAGCAACTTGGGAAGTGAAGACAGGAGGATCTCAAGTTTGAGGCTAGCCTCAACAACTTAGTGAGACCTTGTCTCAAAAATAAAGCCTGGGGATGTGCCCAATGGTAAAGTGCCAATAGGTTCAATTCCCAATACCAAAAATAAATAAATGAACAAAAATTAAAAGAGACAGAGACACCAAAAAGGTACATATCAAAATGTTAGCAGCAGGTAAAGAATTTTCATTCTCATATTTGTTCACTTGCTAGTATTTTTAAAAATAACCTTCTATAAAGAATCTTATAAGAATAAAAATATAAACGTGAACAGTTTTTAAAAATTGAAATGGAATTTTCCAAACAATCCTACAAAGTCTAGCTTGAATATTACTTAGGAGCAAAAGTACTGGCTAATTCAAATCACTAGCATCTTAGACAGTTTTCTTAAATCCAAGAATTTTATATTCCACTCTTGTAACTCTAATAAAGCCCAAAACAAAATACAAAGGCTTGTAATAATAGCCCATCCTCTTAAAAGTAGAATATTTTATCTTACTAGACCCACAGCAATGTTAATAAGAGAAAGCACTCAAACTTTATAACGCCACCTAACTTATAAAATTATAAAGAAAAACCAAAAAACTGAGAATTCTTAAAACAACACAAAGATTCATGAAGTAACAAAGCAAAGACAAGCTAAGTTTACACAAACTCTCTAAAAGAGAATTTACAGTTATTTCAAGAATCTAACACTCTTTTCACCCTCTCTAATTTATTTATCTGGGGAGAAAGGCAGAGTAGGAAAAACATAAGGTTTAAAAAACAACAACAAAAAACTATTACCTCTTTTTTAGATGTTCTGCTTCCCCTTTCTCTAGAGTGAGCAGAAAATAAAGAAGACTGTAGCAACAAGAAGCCAGAAATGGCAGTAGAGGTTCACTAACTACACACGTATGATCCAGGAGCTTACAGATAACACCAAAAACACAGCCGGCCGTGCTGTCTGGAATTACAGTCAACCCAACCTGAGCAGAGAAAAATGAGATTAATTTCCTCTTCACAAAAGTTCCCATCCCCCAAATAAAACCAAAATCTGTTAACTGGAGAGTCAACCTTGTATCACTTCTACTAAAAACCAGCATACACAAAACATAAACACCACCTGCTGTACCTGAAGGTCATGTTTTCCTTTGAAAATTTAATTGCCAAGTAACTTTGAAAACAGGAATTTTTTTTTTTTAAAGCGGCGCTAGGGATTGAATCCAGGGCCTCAAGTGTGCTACCACTGAGCCCAAGAAATACTATTAATGCAATCCATTGCCTCCCCTTCATAACAAAATCTTCTCAAATTTTCCATGTTACAATTTCTACTGCTTATCAAAACATTATTTAAAAGGATTATTTCATGCATCCAAAGATAATCTTGATATCAACAATCACAGTTAAAAATTTTGACTTTTCAGACTAGAAAAGTCTGGAATTTGGTACCACACCTCCATTCCAGGTAACTAAATGTACCTAGTTCATTTTACATTTAGCCTTCCCCTGCCTTCTGATTTAGTCCTTCAGACACAAAGGAAAATATCTTTAGAGGAGTGGGTAGAAGATATTACTATATGTAACATTTGACTGCTTCATAGTCAAGAAACCCTGGAGGGCCAAATAAGGGTCATTATGGTATGTTCATTTATCTAAACTACACTGTCATTAAAGTCTAACTTGTAACTGTACAAAAACATGATTTCAATCTCCTAAAAACTGTCATGCAATCATTTTAAAAGCCTGCAAATTCTGAGGTCTTAATCTCCTCCATTAGCCTGTCTGAAAATGGTGGCCAAGCCTGGTTGGCATATTGATCTTTTACTAGGATAATGAATGTAGTCAAAGGAAAGTATAACCCTCTGAGGTGGTGACAGAAAAAAATGGTAGGCATCTTTGATGACATAAGGTATAAGAATTGGAAGTTTGATAGCAAAGAGGGGGAAAAAAAGGCACCAGGAATTGAATAAAGTACTCTCTTCCAATTCAAGAGAAATAATATTTTAAAGGAGAAAAGGGGGTTATGGATGTGCCTATAAAATTATCCAAATAAGTGAGTCTTTGGGAGGATAAAATTTGGGAATTCTCTCTTGCACATTATAAAAAGCTAAAAATCAAAACATAAACACTATAGGAAATTAAAAGCAACAAAGGAGGCATGCCTACTCTGAGTTTAATACTAATGGGGACAAAAGACATCCAAGGTAAGTCAAGTCAGTCTCAAGGCTTCCAGGGATCAAGCCTTAGGGACTCAAACTATTTAAGTGAAACCCAGGCTCTGGTCTGTCTGCTGGGTTTCCAACACACAAAACCATGCACATGCAAATTACAAAAAAGAACTGAAGTATAATGTTAAGGACCCTCTTTTCACAGGTACAGAAAGGAAAAGAAGGGATTTTCCCCAAGGTCACAGAATTAATTAGTAACAGGTAGAAATAATAAGATATCTCAGTTCTTCAAAACTACATCATGCTATGAGAGGCAATGCTATCCTTAAACTCAGAATTCCAAACACTGTCTCTTTTGACTTTGACAAATTCAATCTTAACTCCTGAATTGGTTTTATTTTTTTAAGAGAAAAAAATTTTAAGGATATTTACCAAATGCTTACTGATGGCACTTTGCAGGATGTCAAAGCTCTGACTCCGGGCAGGGATAACCAACAAACTGTGACAAACTGCCTGTCAGAAAAGGAGAAAACCAGTAACCAAATCTTAACATTTTAGGCAAGAAACAAGTTCAGTATTTTTTTTTAACCTACTCGCTCTACATATAGGTAACCAAAAAGTGACTTTGAAGATGCATGTCAATCAGACCTCATATATAGGCTAATTTTCCCCATTCGTCTGTTAAACATGTACTTAAGGCACTGTACTAGGTTAGGTGTCACACACAGGAATAGAAGAATAGGAAATTTTCTCCTGTCACAACTTTTAAATAGCTTTAAGTAAGTTGCTACAATAAATAGAAAGATATGAATGATTTGAAGGAAGGGCTGACAAAAGCCTTCTTGCCATTTGGTGGAAAAAAATGCATCACAGAAAAATACTCATAATTCAGAAAATACCAATACAGGCTGAAGGTTGCGTATCTCTTGTCTAAAATGCCCGGGACCAAAAATGTCTCAGAGTTTGGAGTTTTTCAGATTTTGGAATATTTGCATATTTGGCTCTCAGAGTGAAATCTATGGAATATGCAAAAATTTCTAAAATCTGAATACACTTCAGAATCCAAAATCTCCAAAATCCAAAACTTTCTGAAAGTCATGTCCAGGGTTAAGAAGTTTCTAATTTCTGAACATTTCAAATTTCCAATTTTTTAATTAAGCATGCAGACAGCACTTCACAAGATGTATCCTGTTCAATTTCACCATAACCCTGGCTTCCTATACTCCAAAGGTAAAACTAGGAGAAATCTATAGGAAAAGAAGAAAAGGGAGGTAGGAGCCACACCCCAAAGATAACTTTTTAAGTCATAAAAAAAACAGCCAAGAATGGCACCAAGTCTTTCATAGATTTCAGTTATAACACAGATTCTAGAATCTGATGGCATGTAGTGCCAAAGGTGAACTACTCAGAAAAATTACATAGAGAGTCAAAAAGACTGATGAAAGGAGGAATATCACCCTAGGGAGAGACTGGTCAAGCTAAGTTCAACGGAACTGTCTATCAGCCCTCAAAAACCATGGTGGTGTGTGTATGTAGTGGTAGTAGTGGGATCTTTGTTTCTGGTGCCAGAAATTAAACCTAGGGTCTTGTGTACACTAGGTATATACTCTACCACTGAGCTACACCCTCCAACCTGTATTTGTTATGTATGGAGTTCTTAAAAGTAGGGCAAGGGGAGTTCAATAGCTCTATACATTATTTCTCTATAAATTGATACTACTCAAGAGTTTTTAAATGGAAATTTTACAAGAAAAAATTTCCAATGCCTTCTTCCTGCTTCAAAGTAAGCATGGTGAATACTGCCATTAATAAAAGATAAATTACATTTGAAAAATGTCCACTAATCATAAATGTCTGCTTCATCTTTTCCCTCCTTGAACAATTCAGTTCTAAAGTCAGTGGGTGTGGCTGAGCTAGTGAACTCTGGTCAGAGAGCAGAGGTGGCCCACATCAGACTATCCATGAATAGGGGCAGACTTCCCCCAAGAGCCAGAGTCCAAGTGAAGTGAAGAAGGAGGGGTAGAGGGGACACAGCAAAGAGAGACTGGGTACAGACAGAAGAAATGATCAAGTACTACAGGAGATAAGATTCTGTCAGAGAAAGCAGGCACAAAAAAGGAACAGAAGACAACTAGAATGAATCCTGTGGTGGTGAATTCCTGATTGCTGTTCACTAAGCAGGACAGAAATTCAGTAGCAATAAGCACACTTAAGAGTCTACATTTTGGTTTCTAAATACTATTTTCTATTATTCTATGTAGAACTGGTTTGCCATAAACTACTCTAACACAGAGTAAATGAAAAAAGGAAAGTATCTGAACTCTCTCCCAAGTATCTTTCCTAACAAGTTGTATGTACTGCCATAACCATAAGAATCTGAGTTTTCCTTGAGGATGTACAAGTCACTGAATGGAGCCTAAGAGAGAAAGGCAAGCTGAAAGCCTATAATGAACAAATGACTTCACGACCTGGGGGCTGAGATTAAAGTAGGCAAGTGCAAAGTAGCCAAAACTCTAATTTAGTAACTGGTAAAGGTTAAATATTAAAATAAATGACAAAACAAAACAGGCTTTTAAGTTTTATGTCTATAGTGTGTTAACTTTTAAAAAGACAGGTTACACACTGACATCAAGACAAGAATTTTTTGTCACCTTTCCATGTACACACCTAACTAGAAGAGGCCATATTGCTACAAAGAAAGCAACCAATTTTCTAGTACCTGCAAACCAAACCAACACTATAGTCAGAAGCAGCACTCTGACTCCTAAGTCAAAACTCCATTCAGCCAAAGACTTATTAGAGTATCTTACTGACCAAGAATAATTTCTTTTTGAAAATCTGGGGCTTTCCTGCTCCACTTGGTTCAACAGCATCACATAAAAATGTTATAAACCAGAGTACACAGGTAGAAAACTGAATACAGAAAACATTTGTTTTCTAAAGACGACTTTAGACAATAGACAACAAAGACTAGGACACTTGAGAAAAAGAAAACCAAAGTTGTAAACCCAGTGATTTATTATATTGGCCCTCTGCTGAAAGCACTTAATGGATTAGAGTGCAGGGAGGGGGAACCCAAGCAAAGTATGTCAGGATCCCTAATGTAGCTGTGACTACTAGAATTTGCACGGAAAAGAACCTGAGAGAGTAAAGAGATAGAATGCCAATCTCTTCAGGTATGCTGCTGAATACAAAGCTGTGCATGTACAAGGCAAGTCTCCAGGAGGCCAGGCAAAGAACATGCAGGGGCAGAAAACAGAACAATTCCCAAAGCTCAAATAGGCCACAGGGATGTTTGAGTTCTAACCAGGGAAAATAGAGGATTATCCTAGAACATCCAGGTCATTGAGAAGATGCTCAGAGAATACACAGCAGGGCTAAATTAGCCCTAGAACAAAAGTTGGCAAATAATTTCCTATAAAGAGCCCGATAGTATTTTAAGTTTTGCAGGCCACACACAGACTCTGTCACATATTCTTTCATTTTAACAACTGTTAAAAGAACATACAAACCAACTCTTAGATCAAGGATGGTATAAAAAACAGGAGGACCAACCAAATCTGGCTTAGGAGCTACAGTTTAATGAGCCTTATGTTAATAAAGGCCACTTGTCCTAATAAGGCACAACAACCAAATTAAAAAAATCAAGACTCAAAAGGTCCAAGCTGATACTTCTCAAATAGCATAACCAACAGAAAAAAGCCACACAGCCTAAGAACAATAAAATTTTCCAACTCAAGAACGTCAAATTTCTATTATTCAGTAACCACTCAAAAACTTCTAATCAAGGAGCACAACACAACACATAACCAGGAGAAAAAACAATCTACATAAATGACAATGACAAAACCAAGAACCTTAAAACAATTTTTAATATCTTAAGCAAAATTAACACCAGGAGAAAAGCAAAACATTTAAGAAAAAGTTCCTGACATAAAAAAAATGTGGAAATTAAAATTCATTGGTTGGGCCAGGTGCAGTAGCACACACCTGTAATTCCAACTACTTGGGAAGCTAAGGCAGTACGATAACAAGTTTTAGGCCAGTCTCAGCAACTTAGCGAGACCCCATCTCAAAATAAAGAGCTCTGGGAATATAGTGGCAGAGCACAAGTGGTTCAATCCTGAGTACCATAAAATAAATAAATTTAAGAGATTTTTAAAATTCTCTGGTTGGATATAAAAGCAGCTAAATACTACGAAAAAGATTAGTGACCTGAAGAGACAGTAACTTTCTAAAACAAACAAAGTGTTTTTTTAAAAAGTATTTATGGCATGCAAAACAAAATCAAGTAGCCTTAACACATGTTAATTAAGAGACTCATAAGACCACAAAACACCTTTATTTATTTATTTATTTAGAGCATGGTGTCCTTTTAAAAATACCTTTATTTTGTTTATTTATTTACATGTGGTGCTGGGGATCGAAGTGCCTCACGCAGTGCCTCATGCATGCTAGGCAAGCACTCTGCCACTGAGCCACAAACCTAGCCCACACCCTTTTTCCTTAACACAATAAACTAAACCAACAAAACACTCAGCAAACATAAGCCAAGAGGGGCTGGGCTTGTAGCTCAGTGGTAGAGCGCTTGCCTCGCATGCGGGAGGCCCTGGGTTCGATCCTCAGCACCACGTATAAATAAATAAATAAAACATGTCTATAAAAAAAAATTTAATTATAAAAAATAAAAAAAAAAAACATAAGCCAAGAAACCGTGAAAACAACACTGAAGTACAACAAAACTAGTTAAAAAAAAATTTAAGAAGAAGAAAATGTTTCAAAAATGCAGAAAAAGAAATTAGAGAAATGAAAACACATTACATACAGGCAAAATAGGTAAGAATGATCTTATTTATCATTGTATGTTCCATTATTATATAAAGTGGGATAGTGTAATTTGGAAATAGACTGTGTTAAGTTAAAGAGCAATTAACTGAAGACATAAAAGGGCATGCCCTTGATACCAAAAGTAGAGATATGATGGAAACCTAGAAATACTCAAAATATGAAAGACAGTGAATTAATCAAGGTATTTTACAATGAAATTCCATATACCAATTAAAAAGAATGAACTACTTAACACATCAACATATATCTCTCTTAGTGTTGAATGAATAAAAGCAAATCACTAAAAGGTATTATTTTATTTTTTTATTTATTATTTTTTAAAATATATTTTTAGTTGTTGATGGACCTTTATTTCATTCATTTATTTATATGCGGTGCTGAGAATCGAACCCAGGGCCTCACACATGCAAGGCAAGTGCTCTGCCTTGAGCCACAACCCCAGCCCAGGTATTATTTTATTTTTAATAATTTTTTAGTTGTAGATGGATGCAATATCTTTATTTATTTTTATGTGGTGCTAAGGATCGAACCCAGGGACTCCTGCATGCGAGGCAGGTGCTCTACCACTGAGCCACAGCTCCAACCTCTTTATTTTTTAAAAGTTCAATAACATATAAAACTAAACAATAAAATTTGAAGACACATATATTTATGGTGAAACTATAAGAAGCATGAATATATAATTTAATATGTTATCCAGATAAAGAAGAGAGCCAGGCATGGTGGTGCACACCTATAATCTCAGCAGCTAGGGAGGCTGAGGCAGGAGGATAATGAGTTCAAAGCCAGCCTCAGCAATGCAGTAAGACACTGTCTCTAAATAAAATACAAAAAAGGGCTGAGGATGTGGCTCAAGGGTTAAGTGTCCCTGGGTTCAATCTCTCGTACCAAAAAAAAAAGAGAAAGAGAAAAAGACACATGGGGTTTTGAAAGTACTAAAAATACTGTTATTTCTTAAAACTGTATGGTTATTTTGTATTACCATTTTTTTCAGAGCTTACATTAAAAAGTATTCTTAGCCAATGTGGTAGCACATGCCTATAATCCAGTAACTCAGGAGGCTAAGGCAGGAGGATGGAAAGTTCAAGGCTAGCTTAAGCAACTTGATGAGACCCTTTCTCAAAAGAACTAGGAATGTAGCTCAATGATAGAAGACCTGCCTAGCATGCAGGAGGACCCGAGATCAATTCCAAGTGTCAAAAAAAAAAAAAATCTTTAGGAGTTTGTGACATAGCCCAGATTGTACATGTGCCTAGCATGCATGAGGCCCTGAGTTTGAGCCCCAGCACAACCAAAACAAAACAAAACAAAACAACCATTCAATATCTTACAAATGACAGTTAACCTTAAAACTGTTTGCTGGGCCTAAAAAGGAAATCTCTATTTGGGATCTTCCCCTGTTAATTACTGTTTCTAAAAGAAACATCATACAATCGTATAGCTGTATGATTCCTTTAGTGGTCAGGAAAAATGATCACAAAGACACTAAATGAAAATTGCAAGGTCCAGAACAGTGTAGACAGTATGTTATTTCTATAAAAAGAGAAAACCCAAAGAACATATGCATATATATATAGAAGACAAATGTTAGTTACTAGCAGAAACTAGGTAACAGTAACTAGCAGAACCTCAGGAGGGAAAATGGGTGACTCAGACAGGAAATCAGACGTTTTTTCACTATGATCTGTCTGTCCTTCTCAATTATATTTTGTATAAATATATATGCCCCAAAAATGCTGATATTTAAAAAATCTTTTTGACCTAGGCATATAACACTGTCACAATACAAACAGGCAAGCCCTCTTGAATAACTTATCCAAATTAAGTTATTAGAAAAATATATTTTTTGCACTAAGGATGTCAGAAACTATATGTATTTCAAATACTTTCACCTAAAGACTGAAGTACAAAATTTATCCAAAATAAATTTTGCTTAAACACTTCAAAAACTAAAAATGAGACTTTCCAATTTTTCCTAATTTATGTATTAACATTGCAAAGACAGCAGCAACCTTGGAATTTAATATGTGGCCTTGGTGAAAAATGTTCATCTCAGAAATATAGATGATCACATTTTCATGACAACTGTGTCTTGCCTTTCTACAGATGATAGGCTTATAAAAATTTTTTTAATTGCTAATTAGAAACTACAGGGCTGTAGGAACCACCATATTTTATGACCTCATGAAAACAATGCCTAAAAAGGTTAAGTTTTCAAGTCATCACACTAGACACTGGCAAATCTATGCCTGGAATCAAGTCCCACGAATCCCCATACAATGCTTTCTTCAAAATGTCAGGACAGTTGATAGGTGGGGGTGGGAGGTGGTACTGGATGTTGAACCCAGGGGTGCTCTACCACTGAGCATCATCGCTAAACCCTTTTTATTCTTCAACATGGTCTAAGTTATCGAGGCTTGCCTCAAGCCTGGGATCCTCCCACCTCCACCTCCTAAGTCCCTAGGATTACAGGTATGCATCACTGTGCCTAACAAAACACTCTGAATACATCAGAAGCTGCGTGTGCTTTTAAAGGACAACAATTACTATTATTATATACTGTTGGCAATTCCTGAATCTAGCATGTAAGACCTTAACCTCAATTCATTATTTCTTTTCATTTTCTAAAAAAAAAAAAAAAAAAATCAGTATTTTTGGAGAACCTCAAGTAAACATAATACCAGATACTGTGAGTAATAAAAAAGGAGGATAAATGTCATTAGAAAAACCTTAGTTTCAAAACCAGAGTCAAAAAATGGCCATGACAGGGCTGGGGTTGTACTTCAGTGGTACAGCGCTTGCCTCACACATGTGAAGCACTGGGTTCCATCCTCAGCACCACATAAACATAAATATGATAAAGGTATTGTGTCCATCTACAACTAAAATATTTTTTTTTTAAAAAAAAAGGCCATTACAGGGGCTGGGACTGTGGCTCAGTGGTAGAGTGCTTGCCTCGCATGCATGGGGCACTGGGTTCGATCCTCAGCACCACATAAAAAAAATAAACAAAAATATTGTGTCCATCTACAACTAAAAAAAAAGAGGCCATTACAGAAATATGTTAAGACTTATCTATAAAAGCTAGACTTGTGGTTTTAGTTTGAAGTTTCATTAAATAGTACTGAAACATATAGCCCTAAAGAAACAAAAGAATATGAAAAGAATTCAGAATAAAGAAGTAAACAGATCAGTTGGTAAGATGGTACAACAAGAAAACAGAAGAATTAGGCTGTAAACTCAGTCTAAAAACTACCCTGTTAAGAACACTGACAAGGGGGAGGGCTAGTAATTGAGGGTTATAGGAAAGAATGCAATGTCCTGGCCAGGGCCTCTTGGATTTTTCAAAAATAAGCCAGCAAAAATATAAATTCAGATTATGAGTGAAAGATTAAAACCAAAATTACATGGGAAAAGCCAGGTACAGTGGCACAAGCCTGTAATCCCAGTGGTTTGAGAGGCTGAGGCAGGAGGATCTCAAGACAAAGCCAATCTCAGCAAAAGCAAAGTGCTAAGCAATTCAGTGAGAGACTGTCTCCAAATAAAAATACAAAATAGGGCTGGGGATATAGCTCAGTGGTCAAGTGCCCCTGAGTTCAATCCCCGGTACCAAAAATAAATAAATAAATACATGGCATGACATAATTGCATTCTTATTGAATACAATATGAATAAGCAACTTTGAATGCAAGTGAAGAAATTTTAAAAATAAGAAAATAATTAAGAGCATGTGCTTAGAAAGCACAGCACCCCTTAATTTAATCCCAAGCCAAAAAAAAGAGAAATGCATCAAAGCTTTAGTATTGTTTGTTGTGATGTTTTTATGTACTTAGTTTAAGTATTTGTAACATTTGCAACAACTTATCAGTCTTATAATTCCAATTTAAATTTAATTCCAATTTAAAACATGTCAGAACTTAATTTAGACTTGGTTTGTTGTTTTGTTTTGTTTTTTGGTACCAGGGATTGTACAGTCCCTTAACCATTAAGCCAAATCCCCATCCCTTTTTATTTTTTATTTTGAGACAGGGTCTTGCTTAAGACCTTGCTAAATTGCTCAGGCTGGCCTTGAACTTGTGATCCTCCAGCCTCAGCCTCCCAAACTGCTAGGTTACAGGCATACCACAGTGCCCAGCTAGACTTGTGGTTTTAGTTTGAAGTTTCATTAAATAGTACTGAAACATAAACATGTTAATATTTTAAGATAAAATACTAAGATTTGCCAGGTGCAGTGGCACATGCCTGTAATGCCAGTGGCACGGGAGGCTGAGGCAGGATGATCTCAAGTTCAAAGCCAACCTCAGCAATGGCAAGGCACTAGGCAACTCAGTGAGACTCTGTCTCTGAATTCAATCCCTGGTACCCATCCCCCAAAATTAAGATTTACCATCTTTTATTTATTGTTTAATTTTGTAGATATCTGTAACATTTACCTTAATATTCATAAAGGAAATAAATATTAATTATAATAGTATTGTAATAATAATATTAATACTGGAAACTGAAGTATTTAATAAATACTGAATATATTAGTTATTTAAACAGTTTAAATTTCTGGCCTATAAATCAAAATCCCCCCTTTAAAAGATTGTTTAAATTTGTTATATTTATTTTAAAAATTAGACTTCTTTCCTCTTTTAAAAAGATGGATCTATCATATGCTAAATAAAAGGAAATAAATATGTCTCCATCATTCAAAGTGTTCATTTGTTCTATTTCTAGTAGAGTTTCATAATAAAAACCACTCTTGGGGCTGGGGTGTGGCTCAGTTGTAGAGCGCTTGCCTAGCATGCGTGAGGCACTGGGATCAATTCTCAGTACCACATATAAATAAATGAATAAAATAAAGGTCCATTGACAACTAAAAAATATTTTTAAAAAAACCACTCTTTTTATAAGTATCTCCTCTCCACGATAAGCACTTTCAAAATAGGGATCATTTCTTGTACTGCTTTCTCTAAAAGCAGCTCTCAGGACAACTCTAATATATATATAGTAACTATTGGTGGTTAATGAACAGAATTTTAGTAATTATCACTTTTGAGATGCTCTATTACCTCTGTTACATCCCAATGGTGTAAAAATTGATCCAAGTCTGTAAGGTAGAGAAGCACAGGGGAAAGCTGTGTCTGAATGACATGAGGAACTCCTCGGAGGTTCTGAAGCCAAGTCAACTCTTCTTTTGAAAACCCTAATGCAAGTAATAAAGAAAGCCTGTAAAAATAAATTAATCACAAAGCAGTAATACTCTTCATAATTTTTTAAAAACAGATAAAATGTACCTTCTAGCAAACCCTTCTTTAGGCTACCCTGTTTTTTCTGAGTTTCTATTATCTCATGTCATTATCTTAAAAAATGAACTTGTAGTAATGAGGCAGTTAAATTCATATAATTATATGCACAAAGGATGTGCTCTGACCCAATGTAAAATAAATCCTAAAACGGGCTATCTTGCCTACTAGAACTTTGCCACTTTTACTTAAAAAATAAAAATAAAAAAGTAAAAGGCATAATCTTTACAAGTGATGGTAAATTTTTAAAAAAGCAAACAAATGAGTAAAAGCAATAACATACTCCTACATATGCCAAACATTACATTTCTTAAATAGCAGCCTGTTTTAAAATTGCTATATCCCTCAAGTCCATTTTTGTTTTGTCTTTTGTTTCTTGATTGAACCCAGGGCCTTGTGCATGGATAATACATTTGTAGTTCCCTCAACTACATTTTAAAAAACAAAATTTTGATTCCCCCACCACCCCATTACATTTGGCCTAAGCTATATAGACAACGTCCCAAAGTTGCTTCTGATAGGTATGGCAAAACCCCTAACTGTCTACTTTGATATTCAGATCACTATCCTTCCTCCCTGAGCACACCCTAAAAAGGCATTATCTAGTTTAATAGCCACGTAACAGTACTGAATCCAAATGAGTTTTCTCAAACTACTAAAAACTTTTTGACAGGTAACTTTTATTAAAATATAAATCCCTCCTACCTCAAATGTGCTCATCCAAAAATATGAAATACACATGTAGGAGTTATTATTTTTAAATACTTATGTTGATAGGTACAACTTCATTCCAAACCTGCCAAGTTCTTTCTAGATTTGAATATTAACTAACCCTCCTAATTTCAAGCCTTCAGAAAATTTCAAATAATTTCATCATTATCCTCTAAGTATAAAAAGGTTAATACTGAAATAGTACAATTATTCAGAACGATAATACCTTACAGCATTTCTACTCATTTTAGCAATTTTATTTTGAGGGTAAGTGGAATGTAGTATATTAGAGCTAATCAAAATCTGATATTATATCAAATGTACTATTTGAACATGTCTGAAAAGGAGATCTATTCACTGAATTTTTAAACCATGCAGTGGAACATTCTCTGGCTAGTTTAAAAAGAGCCAATTAGGTACAATTCACTGTAAACAAGGATGAGAATAAAATTCTGAATAAAGACTAGGAAGAAAATGGAAATATAATCACAACATTTTAAAGTACTCCTAAGTGTTGGGTATTTATGAGAGATTTGAATCACTGAAGTTCAATCATTTATCATCTGCTTCAGGAACCTGATAATGCAGGGTACAAACATTCTTTCAAAGATTTTCACTTATAAATCATAAGAAAAATAATTCCAAGATAGATTACTTATCATCTTCAATACTGAGAACCAAACAAATAAGACAGCAGATCTTACAAGAATTAAGTTTTTTATTTTTAACCTGGCAAGTAAAATGGGGTTACCTGTAAGTGTGGAAAATAAGAAGCTGAAATAGTCCACATCAGTTATCAACCAGTCTTTAACTGAATACTTCCATCCAGAAAGTGATGATCTATAATAAATAGTGGGAGAACTATTATCAAAAGTTCAATTTTCTAGGGCTGGGACTGTGGCTCAGTGGTAGAGCACTTGTATTCTCAGCACCGCATATAAGTCAATGAATAAAACAAAGGTCCATCAACATCTAAAAAAAAAAAATGTTTAAAAAAAGTTTAATTTTCTTTTCTGGGTCTTAGAGATTGAATCCATGGCCTCCATATGCTCAGTCACTGAGCTAGAAACCAAGTTTCATCATTTTCCTTTTTTTTTCTTTTTGGTGGTGCTGAGGATTGAACCCAGGGCCTTGTGGATGTGAGGCAAGCACTCTACCAACTGAGCTATATCCCTAGCCTCCCACCATTTTCCTTTAACAAGACTGAATAGCTTAAAAGAAAACCCAGAGTATATATTGTTTTGTTTGTTTTGGTACTGGGTGTTGAACCCAGGGGCACGTAACCTCAGTCCATTTTATTTTGAAACAGGGTCTTTCTAAAGTTGCTGAGGCTGGCTTCAAACTTTTAATCCACCTACGTCAATCTCCCAAGTAGCTGGGACTACAGGCTTGCACCACCACACTCAGCTATACCATTTTAATTTTTTATGAAAGGGCTCAAGTCCTACAATGTGAAAATTTGAAATTCTAACATTTTTATGTAAAGTTTCATTAAAAAGCACAAGTGATTTGTATATATAAGGTGATTCGCATATATATATGGTGTAACAAAATTTCCACCCCATTTCAAAACTAAACTCCAAAGAGCCAAAATGAAGTTTGGCTTTTTCAGTACTAGGTTCTGTCACTATGTACTTATTATATGACTTTTATAAAGACTAATAATCAGCAAATGAGTTATGTTTAATAAAATTCCAGCTTCCTACCTAAGTAAAAGTATCTTAATAGGCAAAGAAAACTTATCTTTAAAGCCACTATAAGACAACTATGTGTTTCTATTCTTAGCAAAGTTATAACTAAATCTATTTCACACTAGTGCATCTAAGGTATTGGCTAAGGACTTAAGGGAATAGCTAAATGTAAAGCAGCTTCTCATTAAATGAGGATTACTCAATTCCTGCTGAGATGAGTTTCCAGTAACTCCCTTCAAGGGAAGGCTAGGAAGAGAGCAAACACCAATCACAGATATAGCAAAAAGGAGAATGATCAGATCCAAAAATTGAGCTTACAAATTTTGACTCTGATAAAATTAGGAGTTTCTAATTCACCAATAAGCACTTAACTTTTTACCACAATAACAACTGCATGATGTTTATTAATGGTCTTAAATTTGGGGGAGGGGGGTTAAAATTAAAGAAACATTTTTTTGAGTACACGTGCAGGCAATAAGTGAAGATTTATGGAAGGGATATCACAAAAAAGGTTATAAAAAGCCTATAGAAATGAGTTCAAAAGAATGGTTAGAAAACATTCTTCTGGACCCAGTAAATACAGGAAGCAATTGTGCCACCCAGTGGCTAAAAGAAGCAAATCCATTTAAGTTTTTTAGGGGGAAAAATGGCAAGTATTACAACACTGTTTTTAAAACTATGACGACCATATATATTATCCAAGCCAGAACACTTCTTTTTTTTTTTTTAATATTTTTTAATTGTAGATGGACACAATGTCTTTATTTTATTGCCTTGTATGTGGTGCTGAGGATCGAACCCAGGGCCTCACGCATGCGAGGCAAGCGCTCTACCGCTGAGCTACAATCCCAGCCCCCAAAACACTTCTGAGATGGGGAATTCTATTACTAATAATGCAAGAGCAAAAGAGATAAACTGAAACAGTTGCTGGCGGACCAGACTGTATGTTCACCCTACTTAAAACCCAAGCCAAATTTTCTAAGTCCAAGCAATTTCTTTATTTTACATTGCAAATTACCTTTCCATATTTGTGCTTTATAATTCCCCAATCCAGCTGTAAACAAATTTGGGGCAGAAAGGAAAGAATCTGCTACGATCATGGAACAACACAAGATGGGCATCAGAACAAATATGGTCACCATAGTTTAAAAGATAGTATGATATACAGCTTGTCATTTGTCCCAAATAGACACTTAAATGAATTTTCTGCCTCTTTAATCCACAGGATGGCACCAGTGATTGCTTTTTTCACTGGGTTCAAGAGCCTATGAGTTTGTTTTCAAACTATCTCTGTATAACTTTTTAGTGAGCATGCAGTAGAATAGTATGGGGAAAATGACAAATTCCAAGAAAACATAAATGGATAGTAAAAGGTAGGGTCAGCAATTCCAAGTATACTTCTTAAGAGCTAAGAGAAAATAAACACGAATGATTTCTAGCTGATTTCATGTTTTTCCACACATGAACCCTCCACTAAGGTGGTATCCTGCTTTCTAATAAACATTTCTGATAGAGACAGCAGGGCATCAGAACTACAAATATTTGAGTTGAATTTAATTCTCATGGCTCAATTAATGGTAACAAGATAAAAGTAAGAAATAACTGCCAGGAGTGGTAGCGCATACCTATAATCAGGAGGTTGAGGCACAAGAATCATAAGTTCAAGGCCACCCTTGACAACATCACTGAGACCCAGTCTCAAAAAACAAAAAGGTCTAGGAACGGAGCTCAGTGGTAAAGCAACCCTGCGTTCAATCCTCAACAACCCCCCTGCCAAACAAAAAAACTTCAGAAATGATTAAAGTAATATTTCACAAAAATTAATTTGACAAGTTAAATTAATAATTAACTAGGTAGGAGACAATGAGAAAGTTGGTTAGTGTATAATCAGTCAAGAAGAAAACAGGATGTTTTGAATGACATAAAGTGACCCAAAATGTCTAAGGAACCAAACATTAGTCTTAAATTCTTATCCTACTTGAAAAGTCATATAATTATAATGCCACAGGTCTAAGAAAGTTGAAAAATCCCGATTTTATATTCTTTTCAAAAAGAGATTATTCTAAACAGAAATAATACATCTACACAGAGAGATCTATTAATAGACTCTACAAATGCTAAAAAGTAAAATTCAGTTCAGTGGAGTTGTAATTACACCAGTCTGCCTTGTGTGTTGTACATGCCAGGGCAGCTCACATATGCTGAACATACACTTACCACCAAGCTACGCCTCAAACCCAATCTGCTTTTTCAATTATGATTATGAGCCCTTATTATCAATGTGTAGGTTAATATGCTTTCCCAACACTCACTACAAATCTCCCCAAAAACGGGGAAAAAAAAAAAAGCGAATCATATCTGATGTTGATAATAATATTAAATGAAGTTTCCAAAGTAAATCAATTTCAAGAATTGTTCAAAAGGTGGTCTGAACTGGCTGATAAAACTTGTATCTAGGGGCTGGGATTGTAGCTCAGAGGTAGAGCGCTTGCCTCGCATGCGGGAGGCCCTGGGTTCGATCCTCAGCACCACATACAGAGCAATAAAATAAAGACATTGTGTCCATCTACAAAAAAAAAAAAATTTTTAAAAAACAAACTTATATCTAAGGTAGAGAGTGCCCTCCACTTACGTTGGTAAATATAAACCATTTCAGATATAGAAAAATATGGGAAACTCATCAATGTTTAAAATACTTAACATGACCAAGTCTAACACATATACAGAGAAGAAATAAATCATGAACTTTCGGGGCTGGGATTGTGGCTCAGTGGTAGAGCGCTTGCCTTGCATGCGTGAGGCCCTGGGTTCGATCCTCAGCACCACGTACAAAGCAATAAAATAAAGACACTGTGTCCATCTACAACTAAAAAAATATTTTAAAAAAAAATCATGAACTTTCACATATAAACAATGTATTACCAATAGCTCTCATCTGCTAGAAGGAAAGGTATATATAGTCAGTTATGAAGCACACTTCTAGTAACTAGTCAAATATTTGTCTTTACACTGTAGGGAAAGACAAAGTCTATTAAAACAGTGATCTACTCCTACTTACCTTAGATAGGAAATTAGCCTAATAAAATGTTTTACCTACAGCCTAGATTTCAAATTCTGCCTAAAAACCACATTAGACTCAACTACCAATAAATATTGATGAATAAGAATACCAAATTACTCTGATACAAACAAAGTGTTTAGGGATACTTTCAACACTGGCAATTTGAAATCGTTACAAAATCTTTTCAGAATAAAATGGCCCAGGCACTGTAGAAAATGGCATAACAATTCCTCAAAAATCTAAATAAATCAGATGAGGGTATAGCTCAGTGGCAGAGCACTTGACCAGCATGCATTAATCACTGGATTAATCCCCAGCACCAAAAAATAAATAAAAAAAAAACAGTATTACCATATGATCTAGCCATTTCACCTCCAGGTATATGGCCAAAAATGGAAAGAGTGGCCTCAAAAATATATTTATATACCAATGTGCATAAAAACATTACTCTAATTAGCCAAAAGATGCAAACAACCCAGATGTCTATCAAAAGATGGAAACAAAATGCAGTATATAGGGGCTGGGAATGTAGCTCAGTGGTAGAGCGCTTGCCTCGCATGCGTGAGGCCCTGGGTTCAATCCTCAGCACCACATACAAAGCAGTAAAATAAAGATATTGTGTCCATCTACAACTAAACAAAAAATTTAAAAAAAAATGCAGTATATACATACAATGCAATATCACTCAGCCTTAAAATAGAACAAAATGGAGGCATGCATCTGTAAGGTTCAAAAGATGGTCTTAACTGAACAATTTCTAAGCCATCCTCAGCAATTGAGACCCTCTAGCAACCTAGCCAAGACCCTGTCTCAAAACTAAAATAAAAAAAGAGGGGGGGAGACGGGCATAGGACATAGCTCAGTGGTAGAGCACACTTAGAATCAATCTTGAGGACAAGGTGAAAAAACCCAGTCACAAAAAGAAAAACAGTCAATGACCCATTAATATGAGGTATCCAGAGTGATAAAAATTATAAAGACAGACTAGTGATTAGGAGGAGCTGGGTGGGGCATAGAGGAAATAGGGAGGAATTGTTTAATAGTTATTATTTTAGTTTGGGATGAATTAGTAATTCTGGAAAATACCACCATAGCCATAAAAATGTTAAAACAGTATGTTTTATGCTTACACTACAAAAAAAGACAAGAAATTTTAAGTGATTCCTGATCTGAGTCCACAAGCTTATTTAACTCAGCACCTAATTAAATTCTGAGCTCCCAGAAAGTCCAGATGACAATTTCCTAACGCCTAAGATTTTATGCACAGTACTCTCACCTCCATGCTTTTGATTATTCAATTTTAACCATTATTCTAATCTATCTATATAAATCACCAAACATGAACATGGAACAGTTTACTCTAGCAAACTTTCCTCAGCTAATAAATATGTTAACAGAGTTGTAATTGTTGTATCAAGAGTAAATGAAGGTAGTAGCAATATGTGACTTTAAGAGCCTTCTGTATTGTACAAGTTTCCTGTAAGAGGAAGGGGGGGAAAGATTATACACCTAAAATATAGCTCACTTGAACAAGATACCTCATGTGCAGGATCCCAATAAGCATGGCAGACAAACTTGAACTGAGTCTTCCCATAATACAGCAACGACTTAACCGAGAGAGCAAATCTGTAGGCAGACTGGGTATAAAATATACAAGCTGAACCAAACGTTGCTGAGATTCTGCAGGGAGAACAACCACGGTGCCTTCTTGTGGATCTAGTGGGGCAGATAAAGATATTAAATTCAACTATACAATATATATAAACTGGAGATTAAATTAATACAGCATGTTGATGGCTTTCATTGAATTATAGGCTAACAAATTATGCTAAAGTTCAATCATATCAATTACATACAAAAATTTTTATCACAAATCATGTATATGGCTTGTTAAGCTATTTCCTAAAGTAAAACACTGAACATAATCATTTATTCAAAATGTATTTATGTATTTAACACTGTAATAATTTCACAATATCTAAGTGTTCTATTAGAAATAAGAACTTTGTTGAGAATGAAAAGGAAATGAGATTGAGTACAAAGCATAACAGTGGAAAACAAGCAATTCACTTAAACAGTAAAAATTACAATACCAACCTAATTTAACGTAAAATACCTGATTGTCTGCTCTGTATGTGTACACATCTATGTACCTATATGTATAATATTTTTAAAATAATCCAGAATCCAGGTATGGTGACATATGCCTATAATTCCAGTGACTGAGGAGGAGACCAAGGCAGGAAGACCACAAGCTCAAGGGCAGCTTCAGCAACTTAACAAGATCTAATCTCAAAAAATAAAAAGGATGAGGATGTAGTTCAGTGGTTAAGCCCCTGGCCTCAACCTCCATCACCCCAAAAAATTTTTTTAGAAGTTATAGAAAAACATTATATAAAATGTATTATGTAAAATACATTAAAATGTTTAACACATAACCCACAAAAGGTGGAAAACACCCAAATATCCATCACTTTTGATATGGACAAGTGGAAAGTTAAGTAAAGGGAACATCACTGAACAATAAAAAAGAATGAAGTACTGATACTTGCTACAAGATTGATGAACCTTGAAATATAAAGCTAAGGGAAAGAAGCCAGACACAAAAGGCTTTGTATTATATAATTCCACTGATAAGAAATGTCCAGAATAGACAATTCCATAAAAATACAAAGTAGATTAGTGGTTGCCAAGGGCTGAGGAAAAGAGGACCTTAGGGACAACTACTGAGTACAGAGTGTTTTTTTAGGGTGATAAAGATGTTCTAGAATTAAACAGTGGTGACAGTTATACAACCTTACGAATATATTTAAACATCACTGAAGTATACACTGGAAAATGGCAGATTTTATCATTCTGTCTCAATAAATTACATAAATCAATCTCAATAAACAAATACAAACTATATGCACAAGTATGTATGTATAAATATTCATGTATTTTAGTCATATTTTTGCTTAAAATACTAAATCAGTTCTAGGGATGAATACAGAAGTAAAAATGTGTATGTTATACAATATATTCATTATGATAAGTAATAAAGGTATTGTGCCATCAAAGCTTCAAAGAATTTCTTAAGTCCCTTATTAGTTTTGAATTTATAAATAACAGGTAATTTCAAAGATAATTTAAGAACACAAAAAGCATCTACAGCCAGGTGCAGTAGAGCACGTCTGTAATCCCAGAGGCTCAGGAGGCTGAGGCAGGAGGATCTCAAGTTCAAACCCAGCCTTAGCAAAAGCAAGGCACTAAGCGACCCAGTGAGACCGTGTCTCTAAATAAAATACAAAACGGGAACCGGGCACAGTGACACACGCCTGTAATCCCAGCACTTTGGGAGGCTGAGACAGGAGAATTGAGAGTTCAAAGCCAGCCTCAGCAACAGCAAAGCACTAGGCAACTCAGTGAGACCCTGTCTCTACATAAAACACAAAATAGGGGTGCTGATGTGGCTTAGTGGTCGAGTACCTGATTTGAATCTCTGGTACAAAAAAAAAAAAACAGGGCTGGGGATGCGACTCAGTGGTCAAGTGCCCCCGAGTTCAATCCCTGGTACCCCTGCCTCCTGCCAAAAGAAAAAAAAGCATCTACGAACGTTAATCCTCTATAACTATTCCAATAAATAATACTACTGAAAATGAATTTATTGTTTGATTTCCAGTTTGGGCAATTTAACAATGGCATAACCAATGTGAACTAAAAGGAAGGCACAAAGCGAAAGAGATCCCCTTAAAAATTTCTTTCCAGCCGGGCGCGGTGGCTCAAGCCTGTAATCCCAGCACTCAGGGAGGCTGAGACAGGAGAATCGCGAGTTCAAAGCCAGCCTCAGCAACGGCGAGGCGCTAAGCAACTCAGTGAGACCCTGTCTCTACATAAAACACAGAATAGGGCTGGGGGTGTGGCTCAGTGGTCGAGTGCCCTTGAGTTCAATCCCCGGTACCAAAAAAAAAAAAAAAATTTCTTTCCTACACTGGGATAAACCAATGAATGCATAAGCCACTAAACAAACTCTTACCATAGATTCGGGGAGCAGTAGCTTGTAAACTTTTTAGTAATTCTTTATTTGCTCGTGCTGCAGCAGTATGAATGATATCAATCAGCTGTGTTGAGAGCTCAGGGTTTCGGGAGCCCAGATGAGAGAGTTGCAATGGTAAACCAGCAAGCCAACGGGATAACACTTTACTACGGTATCTTAGGAAGACCAAGGAAAAACATGACAAAGTGTAGTAATTTTTAAAAACAAGGGAAATAAATTTGAACTAACAAAAAAAGATTACAATATAAACATGCCACCAACTGACTACTTATGAACCAATAACACATTTGTTCATTTAAACACCAGAAAGCTGATAAGATGTCCCCATCATTTACCCAGGAGCAGCATTTTCCAAAACTTTGCCCACTATATTATGTAATGTGGGGTATTATATAGATTGTAGTTTTACCCTTAAAGAACAGAAATACTGCTTAACTCTTTGAAAATCAATTATCCTAATTAGTGTTAATTATATTAACAAACTGATGCACCCCCCCCCCCAAATGGCTTTCAACTTGTGTTATTTTATTGTATAGGGTACTTACTTAAAGCTCTAATGTCTTGGGTTAACAGCAAACATTGTGCTATCTTCTGAGAGCTCAGTGATTTAAGCATGCACTTCATTGTCAGGCAGACCTAAACTTAAATCTCAGCTCTCCTACCTATAAGCTACAAGATACTCGCCAATTTATTTAACCTTCTATTAAGAAAGAAAGCTTCTATTTCCTTTTATAAAGTGAGACTAATAATTCCTACCTTGTAAGAGTAAATATCAACATCAGTAAGATTGTTATAAAAAACTGGCTTATAACAAAGACCAAACTACCCACATATTTGGAGGTATCTCAAATCAATCAATCAATCTCTTACTCTTACTGGAGACTGAACCTAATTAGACAATTCTACCACTGAGCTACATCCCAGTCCTCCACTCTTTTTTTAAAATTTAAGACGGGCTTGCTAATTTGCTCAGGCTGGCCTTGAACTTGATCTTTCTACCTCAGTCTCCCAAATTGTTGGGATTATAGGCGTGAGCTATCACATGTGGCAAACCCCAACCACACATCTTCCTGACTAACCCAAATGACCTCAAATTTACTATATCAAAGAGTTAATTCCTGCTGGACATAGTGGTACACAACTGCAATCCCAGCTACTTAAGAGGCTTAGACAACAGAACTGCAAATTGGAGGCCAGTCTTGGCAATTTAGGGAGACCCTATCTCACACTGAAAAATAAGGTAGCTTAGTGGTAGAGCAGCCCTGGGATCAATGCACAATACTGGGCACAAAAAAAAAAAAAAAAAAAAAAAGTTAATTCCTTAGTTCCACTCTTTGTGTTGCCAATCTCACCTGACTTGGTATTAAACTAAGTCAGGAACTTTCTCATCTTCTACTGTCCTCCCTTTTATCCCAAATGTCCCAATATGTCACTAATGGCTAATGATTCAACCTCCATATTTTCTATGGGAAAAAAAAGAAAAAATTATTGCTGTGTTGTGGTTTGGATATGAAGTGTCCCCCAGAAGTTCCTATGTTAATGCAGGGATATCTGAAGGTAAAATTATTGCACTGAGTTGTAATCAAATCAGTCCTAGTTTGAACAGACTGGGTAGTAACTATAGGCAGGTGGGATATGGGTGGAGAAAGTGAGTCAATGGGGCATGCTGTGGAAGGGTTCATCTTCCCCATGCCTTATTTCCCCCACCCTTATTTCCTGGCCACTATGAGGTGAGCAGCTTTTTTCCACTAGACACCTTGGGCCCAGAACAATGGACTTGGCCAACCATGGAATAAAACTCTGAAATCTCCTCTAAGTTATTCTTGTCAGGTATTCTGGCCACAGCAATGAAAGGCTTACCAAAACAGGCTGCTATAGGTTGTTCTAACTGTTCACTAGCTATAAGTAGAAATATACGCTAAAGAGCCTTCTACTGTTGAGATATGGGTATAAAGTTGACAAGGACTATTAAGTATGTTTGTTTATAAAATTTTCTATCATTTCATAAATGCACCAAATGGGATAAAAAAAAGAGACTTTCTCCAAAGATTTCATCACTCTATCAGCTTATTTAAAGTATTGAAATAGACTACAAAATAACTCAGCAAGAGAAAAAGGCAATTTATATAATAAACCTTTACCTGAGCCTGTAAGATCTCAATTCTTCCTTCTGATAGATTTTACTGAAAAACTTTAGTAACAAAGTCCGAACTGGAAGGAGAAGGCCCCTTTGTTGATATAATGTATAAACTGCCTTAATGAGAGTCTCTGTAGCCTCTAAAAACAGAAAGAAAATAACTGATATTAATCAAAAACAGTTCTTCAATAACCTCCCAAATTCCTCTAAATGCACAGAAGTACTCTGCTCCTATGGCAAAAGTCTTAGACATAAACTGAGGATCACCATCATAATCCTATAGTACTAAAAGCATGACTAAAACCAAAGTCAAATCAACCAGAAATTACAATATAAATTTTCTTAAGCGACAATAAACCTTGGGATGACACAAAAACAGGATATTAGAAAGGTAAATTAGATAGAAACCAAACAGGAAAGCTTTGATTCTGAATGAAAAGAATTAGTAACTCAGTCCAAAAAAATGGACAATGTAACTTAACCTCTATATTAAAGAAAGGTAGAAGACAAAACGTAGAATATCCATTCTACATTGATCAGAGGAAAAGGCTCTTAATATTCAGTCAGACTAGATCAGAAGAGGACAGAAAGCTTCATTAATTTGCTACAGAATGGACCTCCTTCTAAGAAAGGGTCAAAATGATTTCAATGAGTTTTCAACCAGACAGTGCTTTATAAATTCTTAGGCTAGCCACCTTGTATGGTCTGAATATAATTAACTACATGGAAAAGTTTGGAAGTCACCATTTCAAAGCTACACCCTAAATACCATAAGAGCTCCTCTCTCAGATCAAGGCAAAACAGCATCACATACCTCTGTTTGGTTGTATCTGCATTAACCTCCACGATACTCCAAGCAATCTGTTCAGCTGCTTACTGTTTAGCCTAGAGCCATCTTCAAGGGTCTGTGTCACAAATTTTCTTATCATTTCTATCCAACTGGAATCTTTCTGCAAAGTTGAGGCATTTGCCAGGGAGACCATGATATCAGATAGTGTTAAATTCAGTAAGAGATGATCTACGTTATTGGAGATAATCGTGCAATGCTTGATGCTAAAAACAAACAAAGACACACACACACACATCTATAAAGTGTTATGTCCACCATGCCTGCTTCACTTAGAATACTTGAAATAAAAAATCCCTTCTAGATTTAATAAAATGCCAAAACAGTGTGTAGGCAAGGTTCAGGTCATAGTTCTGTAAATAAACTATTCATTATGGAATCAGGGTTGTTCAGAAAGTCTAAATTACAGTGTATATGGCTCAGTTCATCACTAACGCTGCTGTTTAAACAGAAGGCAAATGGTCTTAAAATTGCCTAGGAATCCTAGAAGACTGGAAGATTTTTTTAAGAAAACATGTATTTGGATGGGCATCACAGTAGATCTTGGATTTACTACTTTTTATTTATTTTTTTGGTACTGGGGATTGAATTCAGGGGTACTCAACCACTAAGCCACATCTCCAGCCCTATTTTGTGTTTTATGTAGAGACAAGGTCTCAATGAGTTGCTCAGCGCCTCGCTATTGCTGAGGCTGGCTTTGAACTCACAATTCTCCTGTCTCAGCCTCCCAAAGTGCTGGGATTACAGGCATGTACCACTACACCCAGAATAGCTTTACTTCTAACTAATCATCTGACCTAAGAAACACTAACTTCTCCTTGTAATAATTTTCTCCTGTATGAAATATGAAGACTGATTCAGGAAAGCACTAGTTTGAAATGAATTAACTTTATAATTCACATATTACAATCAGTTTATTTATCTTAGCCAAACAAAAATGTTTCGTTCAAAGCTTGCAATTTTAAAATGCCTGAAATACAATGTTTATTGAATAAAATCTGCAATTCAAAACATACTCATTTCAGACTATTCAATAATACAGCCCATTTCTTTCACGTTTAGAAAAACGTCAAGTTGACTAAAATCGTAAATATCTCAAACTAATCAATTTTAAAGGCAAACTATAACTCTGGATTAGGTTTCAGCAAGAACAGTTGTGAAAAACCACAGAAATAAGTTTGGTGTGGCTCAGGATGTCAGTGGCTAAGGACACCAAAATTAATTTTGCAGGGAAGGGAGTAACATGGCTGCTAACTTCTTTCAGATGGATGATTCTGCACATACAAAAGGAAAAATGAGAGTTATAGACTATACACAAAGAAGCAGTTGTGTGGCTATTGGAGCAATACAGGCAAGGGAAGGCAAGGGAAAAAACTAGGGTCAGTACTGGCATGGACTACAAGGAGGGGGGCATTTATAAAGAATAAAAATTATCTGGGTATAAGATTTGCTCAAATGTACACATATATGTGAGCTGGGGAGGGTAGAGAAGGGAAGCATCAAGGATTCTAGCAATGGTGACTAAGTTGATAAGAGATGATGAAGAAAAGGGAACAGAGATCCAGAAATAAATTCTACCTTGGATATGTTGAACCTAAACTGTCATAAACCCAGAAAGCATGGCTGACAGACAGCTCCATGTACAAGTCTGACACCTGACACTGGAAAGAGAAGTCTGAGCAAAATTTCATAGAAATTACCCACACAACCACTCCTAGCTAGCTGCAAAGGCAACTAGGATAGCTAGTTTTTATTTTATGTAGCTATATGTCCAGCTAAAAACTGGGAATTACATCATTAACAGAGAATGCAACCTAGGACAGATCTGCAAAATTTCTTCCTCCAGGTAGAGCTTTACAAGATAACACTATCCTAAGTTTATCTCATGCAGCACAATCTACTACTATCTGGGAGATCTCAATGGGCAACTGCAAATTTGGGAGAGTTCATTCTGCTCCTCCAATAATTTATACAAAAAGTTTAAAGACCAAACATACCAACCATCAATTTCATGAGGGAGACAAGTCTCTAGTGAAACCTCCACTTCCAGTAAAGGCAATGTAAGTATTAGAACCAAATCCCCTTGCAGAAAACAACTTTAAAACCTGGATGAAATCTTTTTTAAAATCTCAAAGGCATTCTGTGCCCCAAAATCAAGGGGGGGGGAAAGGGATAACTTCCAATTCTAAAGAAAAAGAATATAAATTGTCACTTTGAATGATAATGATGTATCAACATTAAGTTCACTGACTGCACTGATAGCTGGAGAGGCTGTGCATGTGTCAGGGCAGGAAAATACATGGAAACTCTATACTTTCTGCTTAATTTTGACATAAACCTAAAACTGCTCTAAAAAAATTAAGTACTTTTTAAAAAAAGGAATGAAATTCTGATGCACGCTACAACATGAACCCTGAAAACATTATGCCAAACACAAAAGACAAATATACTGTAGATTACACTTATCTGACGTACCTGTGATAAGCAAACATAAAGAGAAAGTAAGTTGAAGCATACTTTATCAGGGACTGGGAGAGGAGTAAGGGCAGTTACTGTTTAGTGAATACAGAGCTTCAGTTTGGGATGATGAAGAGTTCTAAAGATGGTTGCACAATAACGTGAAAGTACTTAATGATAATAGTACACTTGTAGTCACAATGGTTACTACTACTATATATACTTTCTACAATAAAAATAATTATAAGCTTTGTTAACTGTATTTCAACATAAGGGGAAAATGCAGACAGCAAGCTAAAGACACTTAGAGGACATAAATAACAAGTGTAAACTGTGAAGACAACTGGCCTAAGTCTGACTTGTGCTACCATCCACAGGGTGTATGCTAAATATTCAACATACATACTTACAGAAGAACACGAGTAGCCTATAGTCTCAAAACAGAATAACTGAGGATCTTACGAAAAATAAATTATTTATGCTGGCAATCCATCTTTGCTAAACTTCCACAATTTAACCATCTCAAACTTCTCAGCAAGTTAACTCCATTCATACTTTTTTTCTGAAGTTTTTTTTTTTTAGTTGTAGATGGACACAATACTTTTTATTTATTTATTTTTATGTGGTGCTGAGGATCAAACCCAGTGCCTCCCACGTGCCAGGGAAGAGGTCTACCACTGAGCTATAGTCCCAGCCCCATCCATACCTTTTGTATCTTGGCACAAACATCACTTCATCAGTGTAGCCTTTCCTAGAAGCCTCCAGATCCAATAAAAAAAAACAAGGACCAGCTCTTTATTCTACACCTTTTTTTTTTTTTTTTTTTAAAGTACTGGGGATTGAACCCAGGGACACTTTACCAGTCCTTTTTTTATTTTTATTTTAAAAATTTGAGACAGAGTCTGGCTAAGTTGCCCAGGCTGGCCTCAAAACTTGCAATCCTCCTACCTCAGCTTCCTGGGTCACTGGAGTTATAGGCACGTGCCACCATGTCTGGTCCCTTTATATACTCTTATATTGCCCTAACTCTTCTTTCATTTGATCACAGTGGATCACTGATTCAATAATCAGAGAAAAAATTCTCCTTCATTAGACTGAAATCCACTGAGAACTGGTACTATATATCTTTATCACTAAATGTTCAGCATCTACTACAGGAAGTGCTTTGTACATATTAAATGTCCAACAAACTTATTGAATGATGACAGTATACTCTATACTCTTAAATAATTTACCTACACTTAACAGTCTACTAAATTCTAAACATCCTAACCATTATTTAAACTCAGTCTTTTGTGAAAATCATATATAAAACCCCTTACCAGAAAAAAACAAGCACACATAAAATTTTACATCATGATTTCAAGAGTTCAAAGACTTTCTAGAACTTGGATGGACTGTGAATTAAAGTTCTGTTCTAATAAGAAAATTATATGTGGATGTCAAAAACCTAACATCTTGCTCAAGAAAGGGTCTCTCTGATTCTAACTCCAGAAACTCCCTAAGTTAATCTTCATAAAACAGTTTTGACCAACCAAAAGTCCTCAATGACAAAAGAATCAAGGCTGAAAGAAAAATGAACTCCAGAGACAAGAAGTTATTTCTAGCACCAAGGTCAGTGAAAAGTAGAAACCAGATCTGACCCAGGTCCATACTCTCCTAATATATATTGTCTTTTTTTGTATGTGGTCTCCTAATATATATGTTCTCTAGTCCCTTGCACTTCTGCTGGCTGAAATCATATCCATATTCCGATCCACTTCAAACACTACCCTCCATATAACTATCTCTATTTATCCTCCTACTGATCTACTCCCTATTTATCCTACTGATCTACTCTCTATTTATATTATCCTACTGATCTACTCTCTATCCTACTGATCTGTCTCCTCCTACAAATTCACGGTTGATTAATGGTATAGTTAGTTATAAAGATACTTATGTAAAGCCTTATGTTACCTATTTTAATTCACTTCTGCCAATTACTGAGCTATTGCTTCTCAGCTTTCAACTCACCCTCCCAACTCCACTTTGTGATCCTGGGGCTGGGACTCTGTGAGCCACAGCTTTCCTTTGCATCTGGCTTCTTGTTAGAGTCTAACAATAAAGAGATGGTAGAAAGAGACTTGAAAGCTGTAGGAGAAACACAGGGTATTTTTCTTTCCTATCTCTGTTTTTGCTTCCTATTGCTGCCAGTGTCAACCAGCAATTATTCTACAGGCTGTTTGCAATTTGTTTCTAGCAGCCACAGTGATTCCAGTTTGCTCAATAAAGGGTCTCTCTGATTCTAACTCCACAGAAATAGCATCACCATGCCTGTAAGAAAATACCAACAGCAGCCAGCTAGAATCCCCTTTGCAGAGCTGTGGGCTCCTGCTCCATACAGCCTTCTCCAAGGTCAAGACATGAACACCAGCTGAGCAGCAACCCTTTCTCAGAGGTCAGTTCTGGCTCCCTTCCTCCAAGCTTTTCCAGTTCGTTTCTTTGTTCTCTCAGTTCTAGAGATATGAGTTGCTACTTCCATAATACCTTACTATTCCCTTATTGTCTTTTCAGTTTTTTAATACCTAATTAATAATTATTTACATTAAATTGTTAAAAATCACTGGTGTGGTTTTAATCTCCTGACTGAATCCAGACACACTTGCTTACAATTCAGAATCCAATTACTGAGGAGAGCAAGGAATACAACTTAAAATATGTGATTATCTTTTTTATCACAATACCTTGTTTAGATTAAGTAACCTAAATAAATACTGAATGAATGAAATGCTCATATGTTCAGCCTTGTTTCTTCCAACATTGTCCCTGAACCCTACTCAAAGAGCCTCAGTGGGGCTGCAGATATAATTCAGTGGAAGCGTACTTTGCCTAGCATGCACAAAGCCCTGTGTTCAATCCTCAGAACCACCCCACACCAAAAAAATAAATAAAGAAAATAGAGCACAGCCTCAAAGCTTCTCCAGCTAGTCTCTACCCTTTTATAAAGTTCCTAAAGATCGTTTTGACAGACTTTTTAAGATCCCCTTTGTTCACTCATTTGAAGCAACTATAATTTTAGTGTTTAGCTTGTACCTGCTTGTCAAGTTTTATTACATAACTTTTTCTCACATTTATCTGTTCTCATTCACAGTACACATCCTAAATGCTTTCCAAGCTGACTTTATTTTTTTTAACTCCATCTTCTAATCTATCATCCTTCCCCCACCCCCTTCTTTTCCAATTATCCTTCTTCCTTCAGGACATTGATCCTAGTTTCACTACCAGTTTCCTCATGTAAAAATGAGAGTACTACATGACTTTCCAAAGTTCTCTAGACAGAGAATCAATAATTACATAGTACTCCCCAAAATAAACCACCCATGATGGCCATTTTTATTAAATGCACATGTATGTAACTTAATACATTCATATAGCACAAAATACTCACTGTACAGACTTTAAAAATAAAAAAATTATTATAAGGCTTATTCAAATGAGCCATACTATTGCTACTTTTATTTTCACAAAATCTAAATACCTCATGGTGTAGAAAATTCCAGACTATGACAAATTACATTTTAATAATTTCAGGCTTAACGTTTTTTAAATTTATACAGTGGAAAATAATCATAATACCTTTTATTTGTCTCTTTCCTTCTGTGCTTGGTTATTTCTTTTAAGGAGTATGGAAAATGACTCATAAAATGGTGTTTGAAGTCAATAAGGTAATTCTTTCGAAGCCAGAATTCCTGTTGAAATAAAGATTAAGATTAGCCATCTATGAGAAATAAATGTATAATAATCAATAAAACTTTAAGCAAAAATTTGATAATTTATCAATATTCAACTATAGATGTTCCATTGTAATACACCTTCTGCCAGTGACATAAGATGTAAAAAAAATTTTAAAAATCAGAATGAACTGTTAGGGTATCCAATTTTCATCCACAGATCCTTCTGGTGCTTGAGAATTATTTTCCTTGAATTTATCTGCCACTTAAGAGAGAAAAAGGAAAAGTAAATGAGATTAAAGAAAATTCTGAATTTGAAACACTAACGGAACATTTATAAAATACACACACAAAAAACTCTTCTACTTAGCATTCTATTTATACCGTAACTGCAATCCATTGATTCCATTATTTCCCATTAAAGGTATCCAAAACTTAAAGCAATGCACTTCCCTAAAATGCTTTAGTAATAATAGTGAATTTATCATTCCCTCCCGTGTGAAACACTTTTTAAAATGCCAGATCAACATACTTATTCCCTTTGATCCAAAGTAACGAACCATTCCATTTTGCCAGACACTTAGCAGTTTCCTAGGATGTACAATTTCAGGTACTAAAACAGCTGGGTTCAGCTCAGCTGCTCCTGCTTAATATACTGGGTCTCTTCTTCCTGACCTCTAAATGTTTAGATGTACCCAGTTATCAGTCCATAGACATTTCTGCCCAAGCTCTAGATTCTATTTGCAGATGTACACTTGACATCTCTTGGACTTTTACTATTAATCCTTAGATGACAGTTGCTAGAAGAGATGGTGAGCTTATAGGAGTTCATTAGTGTTCTACTTTTATATATTTGACAAATTAAAGTTAAATAAACATAATGCAAAACAAGTCATTCCTTTGCTCAAAATCCACCCGTGTCTTTTTACCACATTCAGGTTAAAAATCCAAACTCCTTACAGGAACCAGAGTCGTCCTACATGATCTAGCCACTGTCATTTTTTTTCTCCCTCATCTTCTACTTCCACCAGTACCTCATTTGCACTTGGCCTTCTTGCCATTTTTCAAATATGCAAAACTTGTTTATACCTAGGAACTAGTACTTATGATTCCCTATACCAAGAGTGTTCTTCTTCCTGCAAATCTATTTATAAGACTTGCTCCTTTGCTTCATTAAGTTACTTTCAAATAAATGTCTTAACTTCAGAGAGCATTTCCTGACAACTTATCATTCTTTTCTGGTCCCCACTATTTTCAGCACATGCTTTCTTTAAGCCCTACTTTATTTTCATTTTTATTTCCAACATTAATATTATATACTTATTCACCTTTTATAAACTCAATGATAACCACCATAAGCACATTATCAGTAAGGTTTATCTTTCTTCCATGTCCAGAGCCTAGAACGGCACCATAGTATTCAAAAGACCTTTCTTTAGTAATGAACTGTTCTTCATCTGTGCCGTACAGTACAGCAGTCACTACCCACATGCAGCTACAGAGCACTTGGATTGTGGGTAGTATAATTGAAGAACTGAATTTTAAACTTTAATGAATTTAAGTTGCCCCATTTATAGATGCCAAACAAATCTTCAAGTAATTGCCTCAATAAGTATGACTACATCTGACTGGTTACCAATTCTAATTCTCACAAGAAAAGGGTAACAACAATGGAATACATAAATAAAAAGTAGCAAGTAAACCAACATTAAAATATAACACACAATTTTTATGAGCAACTACAATCCTGAAGCCAACACCATTTATATAGGATCCTAAAAATCAAAGTAAATTAAAAAGTTAAATTACATTTTCATTTTTAAAACTAGCTATACATTGAGTATTATCAGAAATAAGCTACCTCAGTAAGGATCAGAGTATTCAATCACTGTTTATAAGTTTAATGTACCTTGTGATTTCTTTTCAAAGCAAGAATCAGTTTCAAATTGCTAAAAAAAGTTTAAAAACTACTTGAATACAAATTAAACTTCTCAACTGTGATGCAGATACTACCAAAATTAAATGCATTAAACAGCACCAACACTTAGAGGCAAACAGAGATTCTAGGACTGTACCTAACCCTGATGCCAATTTGTCAACAGAAAAACCTGTATGAGAGAAAAAAATTACAATTCAGTCTGCAGTCTGTGACTTGCATTAAAAGGCCAAGGAACTGCCATTTAGTTCTAAAGGTGAAGGTTATCCAATGTCTTAACTAAGCCTACAAATAAAGGTGAATGAGAGATGGGAACTAACAGTGAGAATGGGGGAAAAAAAAAAAGCCATTCAATGTCACTTTGCACAGCTAACATACATTTAAATCAAGTTATTAGAGTTTGGCACAATAAATCTCCCAAGGTAAATCAGAAAATTCTACCAATGGATGCTTTCAAATATTATTCCTGAGCTAGAAATGCAACTCAGTGGTAAAGTGCTTTGCCTAGCATGGTGTGAGGCCCTAGGTTTGATCCTTGGCACTACAAAAATATATACTATCCTATCTGAATTACTCTCCCAACCCAATTTTAGGTAGTATCTGAATTTAGCATTCTGAAACAGTCCATAATCTTTTATGCTCAGTACCCCATGTTTAAAAAACACTAATAAACATAGCTACATTATAATAAGAAAATAGTTCTACAATATACTACTTTAAATATCCATTAAATTAAAGCAATATTTAGATCCTTTGTCATCTGAATGGTAGATGACCCAAAACTAGCATTAATTTGCATGTTTTGCATTTTGGGCTTACTATCCACTTAAATATAATCACGACTACTGTAACAATAATGAAAGTTTATTGTTGCATCATATTTAACCAAATACCAAGGAATTCTGGAATTTTTATTTGTCAGCTCTTTAAAATGAAAGAACAGTATTCAAAAATCCATGTTAAATATCATCACTTTTATTTTTTCTTGGCCTTTCAGATGCAAATATAGCTTCTGACATACAGGGTTATGTCCCAACAAGCCCACTTTAAGTGGAAAATATCCTAAATCAACAATGCATTTAATTGGACACGGTGGCACATGCCTGTAACACCTGTAATCCCAGAGGCTTGGGAGGCTGAGACAGGAGAATTGAAAGTTCAAAGCCAGCCTCAGCAACGTCAGGCGCTAAGCAACTCAGTGAGGCCCTACTTCTAAATAAAATACAAAATAGGGCAAGGATATGGCTCAGTGGTTGAGTGCCCCTAAATTCAATCCCTAGTAACCCCTCTACCAAAAAAATGCATTTAATACACCTAACCTACCAAATACCATAACTTAGCCTAAGTTATCTTAACTCATTTTGTCCAATATCACAAATATCATATTTACCCAAGGTCCTATTTATAGGATGGTTTATATATGTAAATGATATTACACTGAGTGTTCGAATTATAAGACAATTTATATTTTCAGTCTGATTCACAATAAAGGATATATAAGCTATAAATTATAATTTCCAAGCTATTTTAATGCATCTGTGTCAATTTTGTTGACACAGTTGCAGAACTGAAAACTTGGGACTTAATGGGTTAAAAATTGTTAGTTACATTAGCCTATATTTGGGCAATTATTATCTAATACAAGCCTTTTTTTTACAAGAAAGTGTTGAATATCTCATGTAATTTACTCAATACCAGACTGAAAGTAAAAAACAGAATGGTTGTACAGGCAATCTCTTTTGTACCATTCTAAAGTAGAAAAATTTTAGGTGGAACCATCCTAAGTTAGGGACTGTAAATCCATTCAAGAATGCAAACAATACATACTTTTCTAAGGAACTACAGACATTATTACATCACAAGCCTACATCAAAAATGAATTGCCAATAGAAAGCAAGCTTTTCTTTCTCAATATCACATACTGTACCTCTAACCATAATTAATTTTTTCCAGTGTGCCAATGAAGACAGAAAGACTAGAAATTTAAATCAATAAAATGCCTATTTGAAAAAGCAATTTAAACACCATCCCTACAGGTAAGTGATAACAGTGATAGGACATGCTCAATCTACCTTAGTACAATTCCATAAGGCTTTTCAAAATTATCAAATATTACTACTTCAGGTTGAAATTTAAAAATTAGAACACCATAATGTTTTTCAAAATTATCAAATATTATTAATTCAGGTTGAAATTTAAACATTAAAACAAAAAGACCTCCTCTGTTTTGTGTGTTCATAGACAATTTTAAGAATTTACATCAGTCTAATCAAAAGTTCTTGCAGAAATTCTTTTATAGCTGCCCTTTTAAGTGTACTGGCATATTAATTTAGCATCAATTTAATCTCCTAGGTTGTTCTTCCTTTCTTGCACAGCAGAAGTATAGCATACATACATATACTACATTCACAATGAGGCCTTCAGTTTGGTCTTTTCTGCTAACTTTAGCAACAAGACAAACCAGAAGCCAGTACTTAATAATTTTACTTGCACTTTTTTAATCCTATGAAAGACCGTCAGAAACTAAAATGTCCCTAAATAATCAATCTGCCTTAAACATTTTAACACTACTGTGAATTATACCTAATAAAAACAAATGGAATCAAGCAAATTTTTATACATTTCACTAAAAAACTAAATATATTCACAGATAATAACCTCATAAAACTATTTTCATTTGTAGAAACAAGTTTACAGTTAAACTCAGGTATTTTCTGGAAAATGCACAATCAATTCATATAATAAGCTGATTTCTAACCTTCCCATTTATGATAAAAGGCTTTAGTAACAAAGCTAAAAACCCATTAGTTCTCACCAATTTATGGGTTTCATCATGTTGTTTAGAGAGTTTCCACAGAAGGGAAATAATATTAAGGACTTGCTGCATAACCTGGAGAGGTTCTCGCTCGATACCATTTCCAACGGAAGCAGCTAATTGTGGAGGCACAGCTTCAACCCAGCATTCAATTAACAGTGGAATTATTATTTCTATAAATCCTTTCAGATTTTCAGTAGATGACAGGCCTTCATCCACAGCTCCTAATCCTCCAACAAGGAACCTTGTAAGGAAAAGAATAAAAAAAAAATTAATGAATTAAAAAAGATGCATCATCCCTTACTTAATTTAAATCTTAAATATAAACTACCAATAAAATGAAGCACCATGAACTGATAATTACATTAAGACTACTAAGAAAAATGAAACTCTAAGATGATAAAGCCAAGAGAGATCACCAAGTTTTACTTCTCATTAGGCTTTTCTAGAAATGAATAAACAAACATACTTTCAAATAAATCCTCCCATCAGGAGTCATCAAATCAAATCATGAGTAACTACATGAAAACTATGAAAGACAACTGCATGTCTCCCACCATTAGCCATCAATGGGCAGCAGTTAGAATTCAATATAGGAAAACTGAGCGTGGACATAACTGAAATCCTTCTTACCGTAGCCTGAACTGTGAACTGACATTTGGCTGTGAACCCCCATTTTCATAAACCTGGATGTGTTGCTGGTCGTTGACATGTTCCTTCCAGTTGATAAAAATGGAGTTGCTAGTGGCATGGGGATTTTCTTTTTGTTCCTGAAGTCCTTCACTTTCTCTCAACCTACTGGATCCATCTGCCAAGGCCTGAAGGAATTTACTGAGTCTCACTAAGACTTTCAGCCTCCACTGCTGAGAAGTGAGTCTCCGATTAGGATTTACAGAAAGTATCCAAGACTGGGATCTGTCTCTATTTACCAGTCCTTTGGACAGCTGCTGATGAGAAATAAGTTCTACAAAATTCTTAAGCAATATACTGCTACGGCCAGTAATCAGAGCTGGGTACTGTTCCAGCAGAATGTCCAAAACTTTTAGAGAGTCCTCCTGAATTCCTTCAGTAATGTGAGTCATGGCACTAGAGAGATGGGCACTTACCAAAGGGAAAAATGGAGAAATTTGTTCAGCTCGTATTTTGGGGGCCAGGAATTGAAGAAGTTGAACTGCTGCTAATCGTACATTAGCATCTTTATCTGTAAACACAGCAGTCACTTCACTTAATATGTTTGAAAGGTGTGCATCAATTATAAATGGGTATTGAGACAAAAGGTCTTTAAGTCCAAGAAGAGCACTTTGTTTAACCCCAGCATTGTAGTGATGCATCTGTGACAGCAAATCCTACAAATAAAAATAAAGTTTTTAAGTGCATACATATCTAATACAATATATCATTTTCAACTAAACACAATACCTAAACCTATTCTAATAAACTGACACTCCTTGTACAAACTGCATCAGTATTTTAAACGTTATTAAACTTTGATTAAGATCAGAAAGTTTTGTCTTTAAAATATTTTTAGCTTAAAAAATTACATAATTTTCAGTTATAATTTTTTTTTGACATTAAACTGCACACAGGCTCAGACACTATAATTTAAAGTGACAGCAATATTATGGTAGGTACATTTATGTACTTCTAATTTAACAGGCCCTTTCCTGCCTATTTCAAATGTTCTTTTACAAGTGTGTATGTATTTTATTCAGGGGATACTACTTGTGAATTTTATTTATGGAATGCTTCATTTAACAATTGAAAAAGTATCTTCAAATACATGTTATTTAACCTTCAGCACTTCAAAAGCAAAACTAGAAAATACATATTCTCACAAAGACCTGTACACAAATGTTCATAACAGCATTACTCTTAAGAGCCAAAAAGTGAAAAACAACCAAATGTCCATGAGCGATTAACAAAATATAACAATCATACAAGGGAACACTATTCAAGAATACAAAGTACCTCTCTGATCCAAGCTAGAATGTGGATGCATCTCATAAACATGCTAGGTGAAAGACTAGTAACAAAAAGAAAAATCTTCAGAAAGACTAGTGGTTGCCTATGGCCAGGAGAAAGGAATGGGAGTGACTCCAGGGGATAGAAAGTTTGTTTCTGGAATGATAAAAATGTTCTTAGATCATGGTGATAATAGCGTAACTCTGTAAAATATATTAAAACCACTGAAATGCATACTTTAAGTAGGTGACTTTCATTATGTATAAACTATCTCTCAATAAAGTTATTAAAAATTTTAAGCAAAACTTTTGCTCAAACTTTAACTTCAAGCATTTATAGACTGGAACTCCCTAATCCAAAAATCTAAAATCCATTATGTTCCAATATCCAAAATTTTTTGAGTGCCACAACACAAGTGGAAAATTCTACACCTGACCTTCAGTGATATGTCAGTCAAAACATGTACATACTAAAAATATTGTATAAAATTACTTTCAGACTATGTGTATAAAATACAGACTTGAGTACCATCCCTAAAGTATCTCATAATGCACATGCAAACATTACAAAATAATGTTAAATACAAAACACTTAAATCTTAAATGTTAAATACAAAACACTTCTGGTTCCAAGCATTTGATGAGGGATATTCTATGTTCTGTGAACCTGTAACAAACTCTGGGCTATAAAGGCTCAAAAATGATTATAAGATCTTAACTTAAGTAGCTATAAAAACAGCTAGAAAACTCTTCATCACAAACATGATACATCAAACACAACAAAAAATTAAACTTAAGAATTATTTCTAGATGAAGTATGTTATAAAATAAGTATACCAGGGGGAAACCACTATTGTTTAGTTCAGTGAACTTTTATGGAGGAGGTAAAAAGGATGTAGTTCCAAGGTCAGATATGGATAACAGATGAACCCTACATATCATCTACCAATGAACTCTACGACCCTAGGCAAATCATTTCCTCTAAGAGTTTAAGCAACTTTTCACAAAAACATTCTACATGATTTCAAAGAAAATCTTAATATCAAAATAAGATTTATGGCTTACCTTTATGTTCAGTTTTCTGTTGTTTGTTGGAAGTGTTCCATCCTCTTTAAGTTGCTCAGGCAGATGTATAGTCTTTGTTTTAAAGTTTGTAGCAGTAGCATTTTCTAACTTGGGCTTCTTTTTACCAACTTTCAGTTTTACTTTTTGGAAATCATCTTGGCGTTTCCTTTTTTTGGTCATTCTTGAGTACTATATCAAAAATAATTTAAAAACAATGGATAAAAACAAGGATAAATGATAAAAACAAAAAGATGTTCTCCAACATTATATTACTCTAACATTTCAAACATAACCAAGAAAGAATCAAAGCCAACGGTGATTATGCCAGAGGATCAAAGTATTAACTGGGAAATACTTCAAAGAAGTGGGGAAAAAAAATCAGTTTAGTGAAGAAATACTATGTGGGCCATTAATGATAAGGCAACAATTTTGTCACTAGTTTTGCAAGGTTTTTTTTTTCCAGGGGAGGGGGGATTGAACCTGGGGGGAGTATTGAACCCACTGAGCCACATCCCCAGCCCTTTTTTATATTTTATCAGAGACAGGGTCTCAGTTGCTGAGGTTGGCTTTGAACTTGTGATCTTCCAGCCTCAGCTTCCCAAGCCACCAGCCTGCTAGGATGACAGGGGTGCGCCACTGCAACTGGCTCTGAAATGAAACATTTTGCCAAACAAGGCACTAAATGGAAACTTTCTGAAAAGTCTTATTACTAGAAAAAACTTCATGAACCAAAGCTGAGTGCCTGAAAAACAGATTAGGATTTAGATATTAGTAAGGAAAGTAAAAGATATTTCATTAGCAAATAAAACAAGGTAAAGACCAGGAGTAGGGGATAAACCTGGGATTGGCACAGGTGAAGAAACTAGCATCTTAAATATCAGGCAAATTCAGACTAGGTAAACAGAAACCCTGCATCTCCCTCCCAAAAAGATAAATAGCAACATAAACGGAAATACAATGTTACAGAGGGATAAGGAACAAAGACTAGCTAGTCCACTATTATGAACATATGTCCAAATCTTCCTATTTAGAAAATCTTTGATCTGTGCCTCTTACCCATTCCCAGGCCACTACTTTAAAGAAAACCTGTATTTTTTTTACCCTTGACTATTCAACGGATTCCTCACTGGTATTCTTGCTTTGTCTCTAATGTCCACTACTTAGTTCCCTGGCCACAGTCACCAGACAATTCTTTTTAGACAGATCTGACCAAGACTCAGGAGATTGCAGTTGTTCTTTATACTCTTAAGAGTAAAAATTCCTTACCAGGACATATTATGACCCTCCTAATGTAGCCCCAACCACACTCTCCAGCTTTAACTTCCCACAAGCTAACTTCTATCTAAAACATAGCCTACTCTTCAACTCTTCCCAATACATTTTCTACATGCCTCAAAAATAATGAATTCTTCCTTCACCTCTCCAGTCTCCATAATTATCCTATGCATAGCTATAAAGTCACAGCACTACATAGGAGGACATAAAAAAATAACGTGTGCAGTACTTCAAGATTAATAAAATGAGGCTGGAATCGTAGCTCAGTGGTAGAGCACTTGTCTAGCACATGTGAGGCACTGGGTTCAAACCTCAGCACCACATAAAAAAATAAATAAATAATATGAAGGTATTGGGTTTACCTACAACTAAAAAAAAAATAAAATAAAATAAAAAGATTAATAAACTGGCTGGGGCCGAGACTAAGCAGCTGAAGTTCTAGCCTCAAGTTCAAGAAGTTCAGAAGTTAATCAGCTATGACATTATATCCAAATTCACTTCACTACAGAGTTTCACTACCATAGATCCTCATTAGATAGGATATGACTACACATTAAAATTTAATTTCATTCTAAAGCCAAGCCTGTAGTTCTATATGCTCAGAAGGCTGAGGAAGGATTGTTTGAGCCTAGAAATTAGAGTACAGCCTGGACAAGTATAGCAAAATTCCACCTCAAAAAAAAAATCAAAAGCTAATTCTAAAATTAGACTGATGCTTATCCAAACTCTGCCACTTTTTAGCTGTTCTTATACACTGCGCCTCAGTTTAATCTATAAGAATAATAATATCCACTTCACATGGTTGTTATGAGATGGAGTAAATGATGAGTTCATGCTTATAAAACAGAACAGTGCCTGGCACATTGTTAAATACATATGCTAACACAAACATTTGTTCTTGAAGTCTTAGGATCGGATACTGCCTATATTAGCAGTCTATCAACACAAAACCAAGCAAAGAAGGTAGTACCAAATCTATTTAACCATGTGTTTCAGAAAGATGAGCAAGTCAATCCTGAAGAGGGATTCATTAGGACTGAGCACTGCAAACAAGTTTTAGGTTATACATACTGAAATTAAAATAAGGATTGAAGGCTGTGTGGCAAAATGGCTTGCCTTAGTTCATTTAACCCAAACCCAAATTTTCATTCCACCCACCACTCTAGTTATCCCAGTTTGGTGTGGGGAGGGGATGTTAGGAAATTGTGGGTCTAAAAAGACGTCCCTGATACTCAATGTGGTCTCTTTCAATTTAAAAAACGGCTTTTATTTTAATTAAGCAAGCCCACCTTATAAGCTTTTCCTACAATTTACCATTAGCTGGAACTAGAGATGAAAGTAAATGGTACAGCACAAAGAGGCAAATTAACCTATGCCTGGCCCCCTAAGTTTTCTGGACTCTCTTTAACCATTTAGTACCTGGATCTCCAACAGGCAGCCAGTTGTAAAGTTTATGCTATATTATCCGTCATTTCCTATCATTTCACTCTTTTCCCTCCATCAGGAAGATTATGAGGGCCAATTGCTTATTCGATCTAAAGAAGTTTACCAGGAATTTTAAAACTTTTGGTAGCAATTGTTATTATTTTCATTTAAAAGATCTTCACAGCCAGCAAATCAAATCGTTCAAAGTCACTTTTACAGTAGTTGATGTTGAATAGAGAGCAGCAACTCCAGCTTCAGGGACAGATCTCTCACATCAGATTGCTGGTCCTCTTCTGTATGTGAGCCCAAATCGTTTTAGAAGTGATTTTCACATATTCTTCCTGCAGGTCTTTTACTAATCTGGTGTATCAGGATTTCAAATGAACAATTTCAACTGGTTTGCCTGTCATCAACCTCATTAACCTCCCTCATTTTCAAGCGCTCCCCTAGCCCCCAAATTAAGGACAGCAAGCAGAGAGCACTCGGCCTTTGATAAATTCCTCTCCAAACCGCACTGAGGGGCCAAACACACCAGCCTTCCCAGAAAGCAAGCGCCCCAGGCAGGGGAGATTCCAAAGCACTACTGGTCTGGTTCAGCTCGGCACCGACCGCTTGCTTAAATCTCCTCGCCCGGAAGACGACAGGGTCAATTAAGGAACTGGACACCCCATCCCGTTTCGGTCCTGTATCCCAGAAGTGAAGACCCCAAGGGCTTTAGGGAACTACGGTTCTTTCTGCTCCCGGGACTCCGGTCAGAGCCACGGTCGGGAAGGCGGCCCGAGCCACACACACTGGCCTAAAACTCTCCCGGCCCCGAAACCGCGCGAACCCGCCCAGTCACTCGAGGCGCCTCAGACACGGTGGGCGCCCCGCCCCCGCACGGTCCGCACCGAACCGCGCCGACCCCGCAGGGGCGTACGCCGCCACCGCCCGCCCTGCCGCCTGGGCCGCGCACCGACCGGGGGCGACGGTCCCACGCGACGCCACGGGAGGGCCCAGACCGACGGGTGGAGGTAGTTCACCTGAGGGTGCGGCCGGGACCGGCGCGCAGAGGCCCAGGAGAAGAACGTGCGAGCACAAGCCCACTGAGCGACAGCGTGCGCCACCGGCCTCGGGCTCTCACTCCCGGAGCGTGTTTTCAAATCGCCTCGTCCTCACGCGGCCGCGTCTCCTTCCGCCGCCCGGAAATCAGGGCCCCTCCCCCGCCGCGCCGCGCTCACGTGACCCCGGCCCGCAGCCGCGCGCAACCCGGGAGGCGGGAGCCGGAGCGGCAGGCCCCGCCCCCAGGAGGAGGGGGCCGCGCCGAAAGCCCCTTGCGCGCGGAGGATGGGAGCGCACCAAGTCTAGGACCTGAGGACAAAGCTGGCGGTGAGTCCAGCCTCGGACTTCTCGAGCCAGCGTCTCCCAGGGTGTCGCCCAGGTTGCAGCTGGTTGAGAGTATGCTTGTTTTCCTGTCCTTAGACCACGGTTCTTCAGACCTGGAACTGCCTTCAGAGAGTGTAAGTTGGACTGAATTGAGGAAGCGAAACTTTGGGACAACGAAGATAGAAAACATCTGGGGATATTAACCTGGGTCGGATTCCTCAAAGGAGAGCAGAATACACGTAGCAAATGGTGCCTGGAAGACTTGGTATTTTCCCTAATTTTTTCTCAGCATACAATTCTTACTACTCAATGTAAGAGACAAGACTTACATTAAATGGGCCCGGCAAAGTTAGAGATGTGAAGGGAAGAGGAAAGAACCTTTGAAAGGCACTCTTGCCAAAGCCTGGTATGGTAGCATGAAGGAAAGAGCTCCAGATATTGAGTGTAGACCTTGATTCAAATTTGTCTCTACAGCTTACCAGATATGACTTAATAAAGTCTTGTCTCTTCTATTGCGCTTCCACACACTGAGTAGGGGTAAAGCAATGACATCTGAACCTGGGAGACCCAAGCCTAGAACTAAGCATGCCTACTCTTTGATCAGGGGTAAAGAGGCAGTCCCAGAAGTCCATCCCACCTTTAGCTGACAACACATCCACACTACCACAATCTGCCTTCAACCTGCCATAAACATGAACATTTGGGAGTCATTGGCATCACATGTTACTTCTAAAAACTGCGAGATTGGATCAGAAGAGGAGAGGTGTATTACAAGCTAGACATGTCCCCTGAACTCCAGAATTGTCTGTAACAACCTATTCAATATTTCCTGCAGATATTCAATGTGCATCTCAAGGTCAACATGTCCAAAACCCAACTGCTGATACCTCCCTGAAATCTGCTCTTCCTATGGCTTCTTCATGTCAAATAGCAACTCCATCCTGCCAGTTACATGCTAAAACCTTTGGGGTTTTGGCCTGACTTTATTCTTTCAAACCTATCTTCAGATCCATCAGGAGATTCTATTGACTCTACCTTCAAACACATCTTCCTCAACTTACCTACTCCAATGTTGCTTTCATGGTCCACACCATCTCCTGACAGCACAAAAAGCCTGAGAACAAGTTTCTCTACTGCCACCATTGCTCCTTTCCCCACTAAGTTTAGTATTAGCAGAGCAGCTATGTGATTATTTAAAATCTAAGTGAGATCAGGTCACTCTTTTGCTTAAAACCCTTCAGTGGCTCTCCATTCCATTAGATATAAAAGCCACAGTCATGATGGCCTCAAGGTCTGTCACCTTCTAATACAGGCCCTTAATCTCTGAGTAATCTTCCTTTGACTCCTCTTTTTCATTGTGCTCCAGCCACATTTGTTTGCCGTCCTCAAGGACATGAGATATGCATCTACCTGCCTCTAGACTTCTTTTTTTTTTTGGTCATGCTGGGGATGGAACCCAGGGCATCATGCATGCTAGGCAAGTGTTCTACCAAATGAGCTAAATCCCCAACCCAGTTGTTAGACCTTTTCTTAAGCATTTACCTCTGCCTGAAATGTTCTTTAGTAAATCCACATAGCTAACTCCCTTCTTTTGAGCCTGCTCAAGTACCTCCTCAGACAGGCCTATCTCGATCACCCTATCTAAAATCACAACCTACCTTGTCCTAGGACTTGCAACTCCTTTTCCTTGCTCTACTATTTAAATTTTTTTGTTAGAATTTATGCCTTTCTAACATACTATGTGATTTGCATTTATTAGTTAATTTGGTTTTCCATCCACCACTAGCATGTAAGCTTTTTGGGGTACAGTGTTGCACGCCTGTAATCCCAGTAGCTTGGGAGGCTGAGGCAGGAGGATCACGAGTTCAAAGCCAGCCTCAGCAACTTAGTGAGACCCTAAACAACTCAGTGAAACCCTGTCTCTAAATAAAATGCAAAAAGGGATGGGGATGTGGCTCAGTGGTTAAGTGCTCCCCAAGTTCAATCCTCAGTGCCAAAAAAAAAAAAGAAGAAGAAGAAGAAAAAGAATGTAAGCTCCATTGGGACCTTTATCCAATTTGTTACCTGGTATACTCCAAATATCTAGAGCAGTGCTTGGCCTATAGTAGTCCCTCAATAAATATCTGTTGAATAAATGCCTAGAAAACACTTGATACACTGTGGCACTTGGCAACAGTAGTTCTTATCTTTGCCTTACTTTGCTGCACGATGGAAGTTACAGGCACAGTAAGTGGGCCTGGTGGTTGTGGAGCTGATGGAAGTGCTCATAGTGTGGCTAAAAGATGCAGCCAGTCTTCAGCAACAGCCAACTCTTCCAAGAAAGAATGCAAATCTTTTCATCTTCAAGCAAAGCTAGAAATCCAGAAATGTTTATAACAAATCTTATCTTTAAATATTGGTGAGTGAGTACATTTTTACCCTGATTTTTAAAACTGTGTGAAACGAAATACTTAAGAACAGGTTGCCAGTTTATTATCTGTAATTTAAGACATGAAAAATATGTACATAAAGACGTTTTTCCTACCTGTAAGTGATGGACTCAACAATTACAAGGATTATCTGCTTAGAAACCTTCAATAAATAACACAAATATAACTAACCAAGTTCCTTGACCCGTGCCAGCAAAATATTAATTACAATGAACATACATTTTTGGAATGTATAGATCATTCTCCCCAAACTCTGTCCAGTTGGCCACATAAGCTACTGTATTAGTTTCCTCAAGCTAATATTAAACACACACACACACACCCCAAAAACTGTGTGGCTTAAATATAAATTGGGGCTGGGATTGTAGCTCAGTGGTAGAGCACTTGGGTTCAATCCTTAGCACCACATAAAAATAAACAAAGATATTGTGTCCATCTACAACTGAAAAAATAATTAAAAAATAATAATAAAATAAATTTATTGGCTCTGAGCTCTGGAGACCTTAGAAGTCTGAAATCAAGATGACATGGCTCCCTGACTGCCAAGCAATGCAGCTAGCCTACTGTTTCCCTGCTCTGAAGCTACAGAGGAGCTGTGTAGCAGCCGAGTGGCGGCCCAGGTGGGTTAGAGTGCAGCCCATAGCCAAGTGGAGCCCACCACACAGGCATGGTGGTCCTGAAGTACAACAGGCTAGCACTGGGACGAGTTGAGGCAAGCAGATCCATTACCCTGCAACAGCCTGGCCTGCACACAGTGGGGAGGCCCACTGCAAAAGCGCACTGCACTCCTCCTAGCACTGTAGCCCCATCTGAAGAGGTCAACCTCTCGCTTCCTGATCTGTCGTAAGAAATTGGAATTGAGACTAGACCTAAATAGAAGTTGGGACTCAAGAATTGACCAATAGCCTTAGTACATTTCCAAGCCCTAATTAACATAAATTTGGACCATAGCAGTGAACCACATGCTACATAAACCCCTAGACAGAGAGAATGCCCTGTTGTGTTCACTCTTGTGCTACAAGGGTTCTGTTCCTGTTGTTGTTCTTCAACAATTCCTGTTGTTTCACGCATTCATTCTAGTCTGTGGAACTTATTCTTCAAATTCACAAGACAAGAATCCTGAATGCTGAAAGAAGAAGGAATTGATGGTGAGCTGCTAAAGTCTGCTGTAACACTGGAGGGCAGGGCACACCTTTAAGAACTGCAACACTTCTTGGCTGCAGAGGCCTGCAACCTCTTGCAAACCCCACCTGCCAGCTGGAGCAGAGAATCCAGTTTCATCTCAAAACTCTGGTTTCAAAGGCATTAGCAGGATTGGTTCCTCTGAGGGCAGATCTGTCCATTGCCTCTTCCCTGCTTCTGGCAGTATGTTCCTTACAGATGCTATTCTGTGTCTTTACATCATATACCCTCTGTGTCTACGTTTCCTCTCTTTATAAGACACCAGTCGTATTGGATTACTTATACCCTAATGATCTAATTTTAACTTTTAAAATTGTCTCATTTTGAATCACCTCTGTAAAAATCATATTTGTAAATAAGCTTACCTTCTGAGGTACTAGGGATTAGACCTTCAACACATCTTTTTGTGGACACAATTCAACCCATAACCATCACCAAGATCTGTGTCTATTCATCTCTCTGAGTCATTATCTGAACACTTTTTTTCCTTTTTTCCTTCTATACTTAGAAGCATCAGAAAATTCTAGATTAGGTATCTCACTCCCACATAATCTACATAACCCTTACAGATTCTCTTTAAGAATGTTTTCTATGCTAGGCTCCAAGTTAACATTTGCTTTGGAAATAAGACATCACTGCTTACAAAAAATATCGAAACACTACTAACCTAATACAATTTTGTTTTATAATGTCAAGGCACACAATAAAAGCATAAATATATTAAACTGTCATATTTTAGAGCATTTGCTAATACAAAAAGAGTCTCTGGAGAAAGCTGAAAAGGACTAGTTCAAATTTGATGCTATAACCAGGGACAAAAATTCAAAGCACAGCCGGGTGCAGTCGTGCACACCTGTAATCCCAGCACTTTGGGAGGCTGAGACAGGAGAATCGTGAGTTCAAAGCCAGCTTCAGCAACAGCGAGGCACTAAGCAACTCAGTGAGACCCTGGCTCTACATAAAACACAAAATAGGGCTGAGGATGTGGCTCAGTGGTCAAGTACCCCTGAGTTCAATCCCTAGTACCAAAAAAAAAAAAAAAAAAAATCAAAGCACATGATTGATATGATACACAGTATGCAGATTGCTAGCATATTGCCTGGCACAGTGTAGGCCCTCAATAAATGACAAGTATCACTGTTGGTGTTGTATCATTGGACTGTATTTGTGAAAAATGAACTTTTATTCAAGTTTCTTTTGTTTGTTTATTTGCTTGTTTGTTTTGGTACAAGGGATTGGACCCAGGGGCACTTAATTACTGAGTCACATCCCCATCCCTTCTTTTTTAATGTTTTTTTTTAATTTTGAGATAGAGTCTCCCTAAATTGTTCAGGGCCTCACTAAGTTGCTGAGGCTGGCTTTGAATTCAGGTTCCTTCTGCCTCGGGCTCCCAAGTCACTGGGATTAGAGGCATGCACCACTGCACCCAGTTTATTCAGTTTTTAAAGTAACAGGAAACCAGTTCTGACTTTAAGTGAAAAGAAGGTATTTGGCAACACACAAAATGGCCAGAAAGCTGCCAATCCAGTCCTGGGGAAAAAAAGGAAGGAGGGAGACTAGCCAGACCAGAAGTACAACCACCATTACACAACAAGATCAGTCTAGGACATAATAATTGGAAAAAAGGAAGTGTAATTATCTCCATTTGCAGATATGATTGTATAGTGGGAAACACTATCAACTGAAAAGTTGCTATAAACAATAAGAAAATTCAGAAAGGGTAAGATGGTATAATTTAATATTCAGAAATCAATAGTCTTCATATACACAAACAATAACCAGGTAGATGATAAGATGGAAAAGGAGGCCCAATTTGCAATAGCAATCAAAATTGATAAAATTCCTTGGGCTGAAATAAAATATTCAACATCCTAAAGATGTCAATTCCCCCTAAATTGATTGTTAAATTGAATGAGATAATGTAAGGAGCATATGCCATAGACATGCCTGGACATGCTGGGGACTCTCTAAGTTGCTGGCCATAAGGAACAGCAGCCATTGACTTGCTTAGTCATGCCTGCTTGCAATTGATAAGGGGCTGTGAGGGGCACTTAACCATAGGCCTGCCTGGCAATGACTGGTTACAATTGATGGGGAGCACAGCTCCATGCACATGAGCAAAGAAATGCCCAGCTGCAATTATACTATCTCACTGTACATAACCAATGGACATTGACTTTTTTTTTTAAATATTTATTTTTTAGTTGTAGGTGGACACAATAGCTTTATTTTATTTTTATGTGGTGCTGAGGATCGAACCCAGTGCCTCCCGCGTGCTAGGCGAGCACGCTACCACTGCGCCATAACCCCAGCCCCTGGACATTGACTTTTACCAGTCACCAGCTCACACCACCAACTTGGGACTGCATTTAAATTGCTTGCCCTGCCACATTGGGGGCTTTGCTCCAAGGACATCAGTGAGACTGGCCACCTTGCTGTCCGTCCCTGGATCAACTCTACCATTCCCTGATGTCCAGCTGTCGGCTGAAGTGAGCCACCAGACAAAGATGATATCTGCTCTTTGGCTAAGAGAAGTTGCATGGCACTGGAGGTACTTTGGGGCTTGTGGTTGCCCGAGGATTGTGTGAATTGCTGGTAGTGTTTAGTTGCCCTAGGATAGTGTAACTTACATTTAGAGTTTAATTAGTGCGCATTGAATGCTAGTTGGGGTGCTCCAGCACAGCCAACACTTTTTGCATTAATTAATTATATTTGATGATTGTTGTGATTGAACATACACTTGCATTTAAAGAAAATCCACCACTGAGTAATTATTAAATTGCACATGCCACTCATGACAGATAACAATAAATATATCAACAGGATTTTTCTTAGACCTACACAAGGTCAAAATTGTTTATAAAAAATTAAACAAGCAAGAATAGCCAAGAAACTTTGAAATGGAAAAGCAATGAGGGAAGACTACTGGCATTCTTAGTTGTGGAAACATAAAACCTCAATAATTTAAATATGGTTTTTGCATATGGATAGACACTTCAATGGAACAAAAAACAAACTCAGAAATAGACCTTAATAAATATCAAATTTAGCAAATTATAAAGGCAAAATCTCATATCAGTGGTATAAAGATAGTTTACACAGAGAGCCATTTAGAAAAAGATAAAGTTGGATCCATACTCCACATATTACATTCAAAGATATATATTTCAAAAGCAAATTAATAAAAGTATCAGAAAACAAGATGAGTAATTTATTCTAAGAATTTGGACTCCTGCTAGGACTGAAATCTAAATGCTGGGGAAACAATATTTTTTAAATTTGATTACAGTCTTTTCCTGAAATTTTAAAACATTTCTGCATTACCAACAAAACCAAAGTCAAAAAATAAGTGATATCTTTGGAATAAATGTTGGTACCTCATAGTACAGATAAAGAATTGATTTTCCTAATGTCCAAAGAACTCCTAGATACAAATCAAGAAATAATATTTATTTCCACACAGTTTATAGAAAAATAAATGTAAATAACCCTTCCACATACTAAAAAGTTGTTCAACCTGACTCACGACAAAAGAAATGCAGATTAGAAGTTAGATTTTTTTTTCTCATTTTAAAAATTATTAAAAGCTCGAAGTTTGACAACATAATGGTTGGTGAGGATGTGGAGCAATAGCATATTGTTAGTCAAAGTATGAAACAGTGTAAACTCTACAGAAGATAACTGTGTGAGAACTCAGTTTGGCTAGGAATAGCAACAAAACACAAAATAATGATTTAATTTCTCAAATAAAAGTTGAGATGTAGGCAGTGTAGACAGGCATCACATAGTTTTGCCCCAGGAAGTTCTCAAATACTCAGACGACTTCTTCATATTGTCCTAGTCCCAGTGTCACCTCAGGCTTCAAGATGTTCTAGCTCCGGACACAATGCCCACATTTCAGTCAACAACAAAAGGAAGGAAAGGAGAAAGAAATGGCCCCTCCATCTGGGGAGACTTCTTGAAAATTGCATCCAGCAGTCTGCTCATATCTCTGCATCCAGCAGTCTGCTCACATCTCTGCAGCCAGAACTCAGATGGTCCCTGTCAAGGAGCTGAAATTCAAGGGACCTTCTATAAGTAATAAAAATCTCTGCCATGAATATTGTTTTGTAAATTTTTGTTTCAATTTTATATAAACATGTATGTACATGTACATTGACAAAGAAAATATATTCTTTTTTTTTTTTTAGTTGTCAGTGGATCTTTATTTATTTATATGTGGTGCTGAGAATCAAACCCAGTGCTTCACACATGCTAGGCAAGTGCTCTACCACTGAGCTATAACCCCAGCCCAAGAAAAATGTATTCTTATGGTGGGTCCCAGTTTTAAGAAGTTTGAAAACCACTGACCTAAATGAGTCAGTGTATTATAACACAAAATCACAGAAAGAACATAGACAGGACTATTTGTTTGACCTCCAGGTAAAAAGGACTTTTCAAAGCATAAGATCAAAGGAAAAAATTATGGGGGATGAATTGATAAGTTAAACTACACAAACACTTTAAAGTTTTATATATGGAAGACTATTTTAAACAAAATCTGTAGGGAAAAAAAATGGAGTACATAGTAGATGCTATAAGGACAATTAATTGGCCAGTTAAAGAGAGGAAAACTGGCCTCTGAAATTTCTAACATCAAAAGCATGTCACAACATGAAAAACTCTAAAGGAAAAAATTAACAAATTCAATAGTAACATTCAAGGGCAGGCAGGAAACAGAAACAGCACCAGTTATCTTAAAAGGGAGGATTTAATGCAAAGAATTGTTAGTTGGGCATAGTGGCACATGCCTGTAGTCCAGCTACTTGGAAGATTAATGCAGGGAGATTGCTTGAACCCAGGAATTCAAGACCAGCTTGGGCAACATAGGGAGACTTCATCTAAAAAAATTTTTTTTAAAAAGAAGAAAGCAGTTATTCTTTCTTTTCTTCCATGTTCTTTTTACTGGTGCATTATAGTTGTACATAATGGTAGACTTCATTGTTACATATTCACATATGCACACAATGTAACAATATAATTTTGGCCAGTATCATTCCCCAGTGTTTCCCCTTTCCCTCCTCTCCTCCTTAAGTAGGTTTTCAAGAAATAAAAAGAAAGAAAGAGGATTCTGAGCTATCATAGGGAAATAACTGTAGGAAGGAGCTATTTCCCATTGGGCCAGGGTAACAAAAGGAAGGAGTGGGGTTTATTAGAATTCAGACAATTGGAGATGGAGAGCACTAAGCTGCAGGTCAGATCTCAGGAATGTTGGACAGGTTAGGTGCCAACTGGCTGGTGTCCCTGAAGTGATGCAAAGAGGCTGGCAGCTTCTGCATGAGTTAAAAAAAACTGAAAATGCGAACCAACTACTGCTCTAGAACCGCGTTGCCCTGAGTAAAGACCCAGTTGCTTCAATGATGTTGACAGGAACAAGGAGCAAACAGAAAACAGCAAGAGCCTCTCTTCTTCATCCTTTGTCCTTCCAGTCTTTTTCTCCTGCCTCCCATTAGCAGGATCCAACAGCCAGCTGGCAAAGCAGGAATGTGGTTTGTGGAATCTCAGACCCAGCATCACAAAGCAGAATACCAATGGGTGGCTTTGAAACTGAGAGTCAATAGCTTAATAATCAGCACTTCATCTAGATAAAAATTTAAACCACCAAATAAAAAAATGTATCAGAAAGACCTGTGTAATTTGCAAGTTGAGGAGACTTTCTTTAAAAAGACAGGAGGGCTGGGCACAGTGGCACACACTTGTAGTTCTGAAGGCTGAGGCAGGAGGATCAAGAGTTCAAAGCCAACCTCAGCAACTTAGATGCTGTTTCAAAATAAAAAATTTTTAAAAAGGGCTGGGGATATTGCTCAGTGGTTAAGCACCCCAGGCTCAATCCCTGGTACCAAAAAATATAAACAAACAGACAGGAAGCCTAGAAAACATTGAAGAAAAATATAGATGTATTTTACAATGTTAAAATTAAATGTAGTATAGCAACAGATACCATAGACAAAAGGCAATAAATAGCTTTGTGGAAATATTTGCAGTACATAAGAAAGAGAAGTGATTATTATATGCAGTATATAAGGAACTTATCCCAAAAATGACAAAATAATTCAATTTTTAAAAGGGCAAAAGTTATGAATAGTAATTCACAAAAACATATTCAAATAATTAGACTGCTCAATCTCACTGATTGTCACAGAAATAAATTAATGTAATAGTGGGATATAACTTCTCACTTATTAAATCTACAAAGCATGGATTTGGTGTAATACCTAGTAGGGATGTAAGGAAAAGCATGTGCAACTCACTGTTAAAGATGTGAAATAGTGATGGTATGTTGGAAAAAAATCTGCAACTATCTTTAAAATTTTTTAAAAATTTGTATTCTTTAAGTCTGGTAATCCCATCCCCTGTGCATTTGTCCTATAGATATTAAAAAAGTCCAAAGTATATATTTACAATATTATAACAAAATCTGAGTATCAAAATATTGCACAGATAATGAATATCAAACAGTAGGGATATAGTTGAATAAACTGATACATCAACCATTATAAAGCCATTAAAGACTAGATTTCATCTATGAGCCAACTCAAGAGCTTTTTTTTTAAAAAAGAATTTTTTTATAATTAATTTATTTTTATTTTTTTAAATAGCAGAATGCATTTCAAGTCATAGTACACATATGGAACACAATTTTCCATTTCTCTGGTTGTAAACAAGATAGAGTCACACCATTCGTGTCTTCATACATGTACCTAGGGTAGTGATGTCCATCTTATCCCACCGTCTTTCCTACCCCTATGCCCTCTCCCTTCCCCACCTCCCCTTTGCCCTGTCCAAAGGTCCTGTTTCTCCCGTGTTCCCCACCACCACCCCCGTTATAAATCAGCATCCAATAATCAGAGAAAACATTAAGCCTTGGGTTCTTTGGGTTTGGCTTATTTCACTTAGCATGATGTTCTTCAACTCCGTCCATTAACCTGAAAATGCCATAATTTTATTCTCTTTTATTGCTGAGTAATATTCCATTGTGTATATTTACCACAGTTTCTTTATCCATTCTTCTATTGAAGGGAATCTAGGTTGCTTCCACAGTTTAGCAATTGTGAATTGTGCTGCTATAAACATTGAAGTGGCTGCATTACTGTAGTATGCTATATTTAAGTCTTTAGGGTATAGACCAAGGAGTGGGATAGCTGGGGGGTTTCATTCCAAGTTTTTTAAGGAATCTCCATACTGCTTTCCAGATTGGTTGCACCAAATCAAAAAAAGTTTTTTAACATATATTTTTTAGTTGTAGATGGACACAATACCCTTATTTTATTTATTTATTTTTATGTGGTGCTGAGGATTGAACCCAGTGCCTCACATGTGCTAGGCAAGAGATCTACCACTAAGCTACAATCCCAGCCCAAGGGTTTTTCCACAACATATTTTTAAGTAAGAAAAACATTCTTTTGGGAAGTATATCTACTCAAATCACAGTTTTATGAAAAAAACCAAAAATGTAAAACATCGATATGTGTAACATCGATATATCATTTGTATATATTCACATAAACACAGGGTGGAGGGATAGATCAGAGTTGTAAGTTACCTAGATGCCAGAATGAAAGAAGAATGTGTAAACAGCATAAAGAAATGGTTAAGGGGCTGGGATTATGGCGCAGTGGTAGCGTGCTCTCCTAGCACGCATAAGGCACTGGGTTCGATCCTCAGCACCACATAAAAATAAAAAAAAATAAAGATATTCTGTCACCTACAACTAAAAAATAAACATTAAAAAAAAAAAAGAAATGGTTAAAATAAGGATTATCAAAACATTAAATAAAAATAATACTTAACACTTTCCTATTAAATATTGCTTTTCAAAACATTTTATTTCAAAATAGTTTGAGTCACAAGAATTTGCAAAACTATTACAGAGTTCCCTTGTACAGTTTACTTAGTTTATCCTAATGATAATATCTTATCTAACCACAGCACATTGTCAAAACCAGAAAATAGGAGTTGTTGCAATGCTATTAACTCAGGTACAGATCTTACTTGGATTTATTTGTAGGTTTTATGAAAAACTACTTTTCAAGAGTTTGATTATTTCATTCATCAGTTTTATCTCTATTTAATTTTAAAAATCATCGTACAAATACAATTTTCCTTTTCTACATTAGAAGTAATCCATCTGTAAAATAGAAAGATATTTCATGGGAATAAAATCATTGGTGTTCCTAGCTCAGGGTCCATTCATATTTATCCCATTGATTTGATTCTGTAATTAATTCTGAAATTAACAAACAGCAATCTTTTTTTATTTTCTAGGAGAGCAAAGTCTATAAATACTATTTCAAAGTACCCCCATGGATTCTGGAGATGAGTAGCAAATACACTATCAATGTTTTGGGGGAAAAAATTGTATTCAGTGACACGGAGGTCTTTTGGGGAAAGATGCTAGTGATTTGTGCTATTATTTTACTAACTTAACTAAAGACCTGAGGTTCTTACTGTCATCCCCTGAAGACTTAAAAGTTAGTATAGGCAGACCTAGTGTAAGCCCATATTAATTAACCTCAATAGGGGCTGGTGCATAAAAACAGTATTAATGTTTGGATGTACAGTAAAAATACATCTGCTACAGAGACCAGAATATTCAAGTTAATATGCCAAGTACTTGCTCTCCTTTAGAGCATGCCTCTATGGAACAAAGAAAAATTACATTCACAAGGTTGAATAGTGGATATGGAAATGGATCCTAGAAGTTAAGTTAAATAATCTAATTACAACCACTTTCAAAATTGGGTTTTAGGGCTGGGGTTGTGGCTAAGCGGTTGAGCGCTTGCCTCGCATCCGTGAGGCACTGGGTTCGATCCTCAGCACCACATAAAATAAAGATATTGTGTTCATCTACTACTAAACAAAATATTTTTTTTTAAAAATTGGGTTTTAGTTGCCACTGGGGAAGTGATTTCTGAAATTTTCCAAGGAATTCTCTTTCTCTGAACACTGTCAAATAAGCATAGACAAACTTTTCTACTGGGGTTTCCCTTGTCCTTTATTTAAAAAAAAAATGGTTTCTCTTCCAATTGGTACATTGCTTCATTAGCTATCAAATTAAATTATGGAGGGCTGGCAATATAACTCAGTTTGTAAAGTGCTTGCCTCGCATGCACAAGGCCCTGGGTTCAATCCCCTGCACCACAAAATAAACAAACAAATAAATAAAATAAAATAAATTATGGGCTAGAGATATAGCTCAGAGGTAGAGTGCTTGCCTAATTTTTACCAGGCCATGTGTTCTATTCCCAGCATATATACATAAATGTATGCATACGTACAAGTTGGCTTCAGTTTTCCAATCCCATAGATTTACATTCCTATCTTCTGTTTTACAATCCTGTCCTTCTAATTTTAAAGGGTCATGTCCCTAATTGAAATCAGGATACATGTATGTTGTTTCTGTAATTTACAAAAGGAACTTTATTACTAATTGGTCCTCCCCACCACCATGGTCCTCCCCACCACCACCACCCTTCACATACATATAAATCCTCCCTTACATTATGGACATTAAAATTAATGGAGTAATTGTACAAAATGGGTTGGGAATAAAAGTGTTTCCTTTTGAAAGCTCAGGAAAAAACACATTGATTTTATTGTAAGAGATAAAAGATTTTCTCAGAACTGTTGAGGTCTCATAAAATATCATCTTAATAATCTATGATTCTTGAAAGCTTTTTTATTTTACTATCATTAAGCCTAAATTCTTTTTCTTTTTCTTTTTTTCCATTGGAGATTGAGCCTAGAAATGCTTTATCACTGAGCTATATCCCCAGTACTTTTGTTTTTAAATATTTTTTAGATGTTGATGGACCTTTATTTTTATTCATTTATTTATATGTGGTGCTGACAATCTAAACCTAGCTTCACACATGCTAGGCAAGTGCTTTGCCACTGAGCCACAACCCCAACCTCTCCCCAGTACTTTTTATTTTTTATTTTAAGATAGGGTCTTGCTAAATTGCCATGGGTCTTATCAGGGTTCCCCCAGCCAGGTAGCAATCTCCTCCTCAACCAGCGAGTAGGAGAACCTCCTCAGGGGCCCTGATGAGGTTGGACTCAGAAAGGCAAAGCTGCCCGGCACAAAACCACCATGCACTGGGGGGTCTCATCTATGCAAGTACCAATTTATTGAGGGGGTTTACAGGTTTATATAGGGAAGAGGGTCCAGTGGTGTCCGGTTTCTAAGCTAAGAATGTGGAAGGGGGCTGTCCACCTGAAACAGTATAGGGTCACTTGGCTAAGGGTGGCCCAGGAGCAGTAGGTCAGCCAATAAGAGTGAGGGGATGTGGCTTTCTCAGGGCAGCGTGGTCAGCACTGAGCTGATTGCTCGGTGCCATCTTGTGGCATGCCCCCACATTTCCCCCTTTTATTTTTGTAATAGGCAGGGCCGGCCTTACTCGAATGCACGCCTATCTTAGGTCGCCTCCATCTTTCAGGAGGTCTTACCCATCATTGGCTGCTACACTAGCACTTCGGGTCCCGTTCGCCTAGGGGTCGTCCAGCCAGAACGCCCCGGGGGAGGGGTGTTCTTCCTCCTGAGAGTTCCTCATAGCAAGGACTGGCCACCATCACCTGATATTGGCATTTTGCAACCATCAACTGCATGCTCCCAATTTGCTCCTTGACAAAGGCTATTAGCTTATTTATAATAATGGGACCAAAGGTCAGGGCCAGTAGCAGAAGAACTAAGGACCCAACTATAGCAGAGATCAGAGTAGTTAGCCATGGAGACTGGTTAAACCAGGACTCATACCAGGTCTCCTGTGATTCCCTTTCCTGTTTTCTTTTGGCGAGCCCCTTCCTGAGTTTGGCCATGGAGTCCCTAATGATCCCGGTATGGTCAACATAAAAGCAGCATTCCTCCCCTAAGGCCACACAAAGTCCTCCCTGTTGTAAGAGCAATAAGTCAAGTCCACACCGGTTTTGCAGGACCACCTCTGACAGTGAGGTTAGGGATTTTTCCAGGAGGCTGACGGATCAGATCGTTCAATTTCTTTTAAGTCCTCATCAACAGTAGCCCGCAGAGGAGTAAGTCCTCGTTGTTGGGTAACCAGTGAGGCAACGCCAGTGTGAGTCCCAGTTAACCCCAGGCCAAACAGGGCGGCAACAGTCAGAGCTGTGAGGGGTTCTCTCTTCGTTCTCTGCGGGTGTCCGTCCCGGTGCAAGAAGACATAATTTTCATCATGGTAGATAATGCGGGGGAGTATAGCCACTATAATACAAAACTCTTGAGATTGGTTAAGCACCTGACATGACACGTGGGGAGTTAGAGCTGCCTCAGAGCAAATCCAGTAACCCCCTCCATTGGGGGTTAGCCAATTTTGAGCATTTTTTCCAGTGCAAAGGGATGGGAATTCATTGGCACATAGGCCCTTTTTGTGCGAAGGCACAGTTCCTATACAGGTAACTTGGCCACTGACTTGGGCTAAGGTTAACCCAATTCTTTTACTTGTCCAGGTTGTTGGGGTCTCACAGGACAAGCTAAAGGAGGTATTCATTCCCATTACTTCATAAAATGGAGGGTTAACATCATAACATAGCCAGTAGGTATCTGTGAGGTTAGGGTAAGACCCATTGAGGGTATCATACATGGGAAAAATAACGTACCACAAGGGATTGGGAGTTCCCTTTGAATAACCTAGAGAGGGGGTAGAGAGACTCTGGAGTGAGGTAACAGGGGTTTGGGGGAAGGTCATAGGTGCATTACCCTGGGGGCCTATGGACTCCTGTGTCTTTAGGGATGTGGGCTTGGCCAAGGGATGAAGGCCTTGGGGGCAGGTAATGACCTTATCTGGCCCAATGGTTTGAGAAATAGTGGTTGTCATTTTTTACCTGATTCCAAAAGGAGCCCATCATCATCCATTTTGTTAGAGTTGTAGCCCCCAAGAGATATTTTTTTCATCCCAAGTGGCTGCGGCTTGGCCTTGGACCGTAAAATTAATTTGAACCAGATTACAATAGGTTTCTTGGGCCCAGTAGTTTTGATCATTTTTAGGAAGCTTACATGTGGGGGTCCCATTCTGGGAGAATTGGATGAAGTCATTGGGTTTTCCCCTTTTCCAGGGTATTGTACCTGTGGTTTTGTAGCCCCAGTCTGCACAATAGAAGGATTCGGGGATTCCGTAGTTTTGCTGTTTTTTATGGGCAGGACACACGTAAAAGGCCTCCTTTTGCAAGGCGCTAAGCCCCCAATTGGAATCACAATTAGGGGACCCAGTTGTCGTTAATGAGTGCAGGTTCCAATACCCATCAGTTAGTCTGCATAAGTCAGTTTCAGGGAAGGAAACCAGGTTTTTGGATGAAGCCCTGTGACACTGGATGCAATAGTTCCAGAGCCTGGGATGAATACTTCCCAGGTGATATTATAGGCCTGATGGGGGTTGAAATTATTTCCCTGAGAAAGGCCACCAAGGACCAGGAAAAGAAACATGTACACCTTCATGATCATTAAGGGGCCACAGTATGATTAAAGAGAGTTAGCCCCGTTGAGATATAGATTACCACAATAAAGGTGATCAGGGAAATGATAAGTAGTCCCATGCAGGCCAGGCAAAGGGTCCAGGAAAGTTTAGGCATTCCTGTAAGAAATAAATATTCATTCCTCAAGAGAGAGACTTTCTCTTGGGCAGGAGTTATTAGATGGGATATATTTAAGATTTCTTGCTGGGATCCATACAGGTTGTTTTTCTCTGTGAGGGAACACACAACCAAATCTTTGCCCAGAACTTATGAGAGGTCTGGGCCTCTCCAGTTGCCTGTCAGGGGATCTTTCCACTGAACTTCAATGGCAACATATGGTGTTTGTTGTGACCAATGTCTCTGAAACGCTGTCAGAGGATGGTCCTTTGAGAAATTTAAAATATTTAACGTGAGCAATGCCAACCTTAGTTGGGTATGGGGGTTTGTTCCCCCTTTTTGTTTTTGTAATTGATCTTTTAAGGTTTTATTATGTCTTTAAATGATGGCTTGACTTCGAGGGTTATAATGAATTTTAGTAGTATGTTTAGTATGCCAGGAGTTATGTCCGTTTTTAGATTTATGTGAAATAAATGTTGGTCCACTATTTGTTTTTAAAGACCAAGGGAACTCCCAATATATTAATAGCCATCAATAAGGTTGTAATAACATGTTTGGTGGTTTTTTTAGCTTCAGCCAAGGCAAATGTAAAAGAAGAGTATGTGTCTCATATGGACATATTTTTGATTATCTTTTGATTTTTATAAGTAAATTGTAAAGATTTTGAATGTTTTAAGTAATTTTAGAGGCAGTAGCCAAGGAGAAATGTTTTTAATACAAAGGACAATTATTTTGTCAAAGGCATGGCATAAGAGCTGTATGATTAAAAAAAATAGTTGTCAGGTCCATTGTAGGGTCATATCTAGTTAAATTAGCTTTGGGTAAATTTTTTTTACCCAAAAAAAATAATTTTTTTTTGTTAATTTTATAACTTTTTACCATTTACTTTAAATTTTTTGTTTCTTTTACCATATGAAGACTTTTTTATATAGAAATACCTTATTTTTTTATTAAGTACCATATCTAGAATCTTTAATTTTCTTTTATTTACATCCCAAAATAATCCTTGTAAATTTTAGAATTAAGGTAGATTACTCCCTTTTAATGATAAGAAATATTTTGTTACTTATAGTACTTTAAATGAAACAGTAGAAACCTTTAGGCCTTTATGTGTAGAACCCAGAACACAAAGAAAGGATAATTGACTCCAATTTTTAAATCAAATTAAGCAAGCCTACACTGTGTACACAAATCAGTTGTATAGCCTAAAGGCTGTCCCCTTTAAGCAGCGAGGGCAGCAGCTTTGTCTAGAAGCAAGGAAGTCTGAAACATAAAGGGTTATAAAGGCAGGTTCACAACTAATAAGGTTCTGGCAGTCAATATCCTAGATAAGGCGGAAACTCAGGTTTTAGCATGAGGGTGTGGTTTAGATTTGAAGAAGTATAATTACCCAATCAAAGCCAAACATAGTCCAAGCAAGTAAAACAAAATAAATCTTTATGACCTCTTTTCTAATTAGCTTTTAATCCTAAGATAGAATTAGGCTTGGTTAGAGAAGTACATTCATTTACCATTTATGAAAACACAATGTTTAAGTAATTTTGTTTTTAATGATGACAGAGCAATTTTAAATCCCATTGATAAAATTTACCATTTATGAAAACATTAAAACGTTACCCTATGGAATTTAAAGGAATTAAAAGTATTTGGTATTGGATTTAACAGTTAACCTTTTATCTAACAAATGCACTTGAGTACTCAATATCAGATCTGATTTGCTTATTTTCTTTTTCTTTTTTTAAATATTTTTTAGTTATACATGGACACAATGTCTTTATTTTGTTTATTTATTTTTATGTGGTGCTGAGGATCAAACCCAGTGCCTCATGCATGCAAGCAAGCGCTCTGCCACTGAGCCACAACCTCAGCCCTGATTTGCTTATTTTCATTAAAAAACCAAGACATTAGACAAGCATATTTAACAGTAACATTTTTCCCTTGAAGAAATTTTTGACAATGAGATATTAGACAATTTTTTTAACCTTAACATGTTATTAGTCCATTGACCACGTGGAAAGACTTGTGAGTTGAGTAATTTTAAAGACGTCTTTATTTTTGTTTACCCAATTCAAATTGAACCTTTTAAATCATGTGAATTAAAGGTATTTGGATCCATTTTTTAATTTTATTTTAAGAGTGCTCCATATATTAGATTTGATATATAAACACATGTAAACAATACACAAGACAAAAACACATATAGACATCACATGAAAAATAGAGGCCTCTTGAATTAGAGTGTAAAAAAACTTTCATAGTTGGATAAAATGTATCTGATCAAAAATCTTAATTTTAGCGCGCAGAGTCAAAATCAGGAACTTAAAAAATATATAGAATTTAAAACCCTAGAATCCTGGAAAAAATGTCATAGCTGTTAATTATTTTAATAAAGCAACACAAGAAAGAAGAAGAGGGAAAGAGGAGAAAAGGGGAAAGAGAAACCTCAAGTTAATTTGAACATAATTTCCTTTTGTTTCTTGGTTTCAAATCCCTAATCAGGCTTTCCCTTAGCAATGGAATGTACTCCAACTCAGTTTGGCCCAGGGAACTGTCCAGGGTTTTTTTTTTTTTCTTCTATTACCTCCTGGATTAACATTAACAGGGAAAGCCTGAATGGACGTGGGTGGGGCTTCAGAAGTGTTTCTAAATGGTAGGCTATAGTTTTCACCGAAAGGACAAGAAGGCAGCTGGCTCTGAGTCAGTGGCAAGGATCTGCCCTCAAAGCAAGATGGCGTTGGCTCCTCCCTACTCGGTGGCTTCCCCCATCAGAACAAAGGCAAGATGGTGTTGGTTTCCCGCCGTTTGAACTAAGTGGCGGGAGGCTTTGGGTCGGAGGAAGACAGTATGGCGGGGGGCCAAGAGGAGGTTTTCCCGGAGAAGCCGAGGGAGGAGGGCCCTGTGGGCTCCGGGCTTTGGAAGAGTGCTCAAAGGGTGCTATAACATTGCTCTTCTCCTCCCGAGCCAGAGAGTTAAGGGTTAAGTCTCTGACAGAAGCTCCCCTTTCAGAGGGCACCTCGGGGAGGGGAGGGGCTGTTTGCTCTTGGATAGAAGTTTCCTTCTTAGAGCGCGTCTCGGAGAGGGGAATGGTTAAGTTCCCTGTCTTTATTCTAGAAGGTGGGTCGGGCGCAAAACAACCCTTTAAAGCCATAAGCATGGGGTACACTCCCACAGGAGAATTTTCTCTTAAATTGATTTCTCACTTGCGTACTAGTTGCTTCACTTTATTCCAGGTATCTACATTAAAGAAATTTGCCGCCGGGAGCCAGAGCCAGGGAGCCACGCCTATAAGCGCCTCCCAGATTCTCTCGGCTTGAGTATTTGAAATCTCTAAGCCTCTATTTTTATATTTCGGCGCTTTAAGCGCAGGGTCTTCCACCCTCGAAGAAGAAGACTGCCCCATCTTTCCAGGGATGCTTTACCTCGATTCCCTGTGATTACTCAGCCCGCCAAATGATATATAAGTCAGGTCCCTGTGACGTCCCAGTTTCCTCGGCCCCTTCACGTCCCTGTTCGGGCGCCAGATATCGGGGTTCTCCCAGCCAGGTAGCAATCCCCCTCGACCAGCAAGTAGGAGGACCTCTCCAGGGTCCCGATGAGGTCGGACTCAGAAAGGCAAAGCTGCCCGGCACAAAATCACCATGCACCAGGGGGTCTCATCTATGCAAGTACCGATTTATTGAGGGGGTTTACAGGTTTATATAGGGAAGAGGGTCTAGTGGTGTCCAGTTTCTAAGTTAAGAATGCGGAAGGGGGCTGTCCACCTGAAACAGTATAGGGTCACTTGGCTAAGGGTGGCCCGGGAGCAGTAGGTCAGCCAATAAGAGTGAGGGAATGTGGCTTTCTCAGGGCAGCGTGGTCAGCACTGAGCTGAGTGCTTGGCACCATCTTGTGGCACACCCCCACAGGTCTTACTAAGTTACTGAGGCTGTCCTTAAACTTGTGATCTTCCTGCCTCAGCATCCGGAGTTGCTAAGATTACAGATATGCCTAACCATGCCCAGCTCTAAATTCTGTATTTTTATTCTACTTCCAGTGTAATAGAAATAGATCTCAGATAATAGAAAAATCCAAATGGTCTCACTTGTCTTCACAGAGTATAGGAAAAGAACAAACAACAACAAAAAACTTCTAGTAAAATACATTTTTTAAGTTAAGTTACTTACCACACACACACACACAAACACACACAAATATTCACATTTATATGAGTTGTTATCTAAAACCAGAAAAAAATCAAACCCATGTTTTTCTCCTTTTGCATCACTTATTTTTTTCTGTATGAAATGTGATTACAAAGACTAATAATTACAACATAAGAAAGCTAACTGTCTATAAAGAATGGTCCAGATATTTCCTTTTCATATAACAGCTACTTTCTTTTTAGCAATAAGCCAGATTTTGGAGTTGAGAGGAAACCTGGGTGTGGTCTCCTACCTTAACACAACAGTTGTTCTTCAGCCCTCCTTCCTCCTTTAGAATCATCCATAGCCCAGGATGGAAAAATACACATAAGCATCCCAAGATATGAAAAATAACCAGAAAGTTTAGGAAAAACAAAGAACAAAAGCATTAAAATAATTCCATCATCTATTCAAGAAACTCTTCATTTGTACAGTAGAGTGAAGTAACTGTATTACATAAAATATATTATGTGTAAAATATGGCAGTGATACATATCATATCTCTGTCTACTTAAGCTATACCTGGAAAGGCAATGCTCAATGAATACGAACAGCACTGGAGTCAGGCTTCCAAACAAAACTCCCCACACCATGATTTGAAAGTCGTATGACATAGAAAAAAAATATTTCTGTACTTCAGTTTCCTCATCTATAAAATATGGTTGATGTTCATGTTACTTTATTGGGCCATAAAACTTAAATTCGTGAGTTTTCTTCAAGAATACGCATAGCAGCTTTATTCATAACCAGAAACAACCCAAATGTCCATAAACACAAAAATGAATAAGCAAATTGCGGTATGTTCATGCAATGGAACACTATCCAGTGATATAAAGAAATGAACCACAGAAACGTGCAGCAACGTGGATCAATCTCACTTATATTATTTTGGTCAAAAGTAGCCAGAGGGCTGGGGCTGTAGCTCAGAGGTAGAGCGCTTGCCTAGCATGCGTGAGGCACTGGGTTCGATCCTCAGCACCACATATAAAATAATAAATGAATAAAATAAAGATCCATCAACAACTAAAAAATATTAAAAAAAAAAAAAAAAAGTAGCCAGATACTAGCCAGGTATGGTGGTGCATGTCTGTACTCCTAGTGGATTGAGAAGCTGAGACAGGAGAATTGTGAGTTCAAAGCCAGCCTCAGCAACAATAAGTTCAACTCAGTGAGACCCTGTCTCTAAGTAAAACATAAAATAGGGCTGGGGATGTGGCTCAGTGGCCGAGTACCCCTGAGTTCAATCCCCAGTACCAAAAAAAAGAGTTCAAAGCCAGCCTCAGCAATGGTAAGGTGCTAAGCAACTCAGTGAGATTCTGGGTCTAAATAAACTACAAAATACGGCTGGGGATGCAGCTCAGTGGTTGAATGCCCCTGAGTTCAATCCTAATACCAAAAAAAAAAAAAAAGTAGCCAGATATTAAGGAGTATAATTTATTTTTATTTATTTATTTTTTTGGTACCAGAGATTGAACTCAGGGGCACTCAACTACTGAGCCACATCCCCAGCCTTATTTTATGTTTTATGTAGAGACAGGGTCTCACTGAGTTGCTTAGCACCTCGCCCTTGCTGAGGCTGGCTTTGAACTCACGATTCTCCTGTCTCAGCCTCCCAAAGTGCTGGGATTACAGGCATGCGCCACCGGGCCCAGCTAGGAGTATAATCTATGATTCCATTTATATGAATCTCAAAAAGGGCAAAACTAATTGTGTGTGTGTGTGTGTGTGTGTGTGGTGCTGGAGAGTGATCCCAGGGCCTTGTGTATGCAAGGCAAGCACTCTACCAACTGAGCTATATCCCCAGCCTGGCAAAACTAATTTTTAGAGATGGGAACAGTGGTTACCTCCAGTGGGTCAGGAAGGAGTAACTGTGAGAACAAACATTCTAGGATGGTAGGAAAGGTTTCTATTTTGATTCTGTGTATAGGTTACACCAGGATGAACATTTGTCAATGCTCATTGAACTAAGTTTTTAGGATCTGTGTATTTTGTTGTTTTAAAAGCTAAAAAGGTAGCACACACCTGTAATCCCAGCAGCTCAGGAGGCTGAAGCAGGAGGATCTAAAGTTCAAAGCCAGCCTCAGCAAAAGCAAGGTGCTAAGCAACTCAGTGAGACACTGTCTCTAAATAAAATACAAAATAGGGCTAGGGATGTGACTCAGTGGTCAAGTACCCCTGAGTTCAAGCCACGGTAAACCCCCCACCACCACCACCAATGCTAAAAAGTGTTATGGCTTTGTGAAACATGCAGTTGCTTAATCTTCTTTTAAAAATATATTTATTAGGGCTGGGATTGTAGCTCAGTTGTAGAGCGCTTGACTCGCATGCATGAGGCCCTGGGTTCGATCCTCAGCACCACATACAAAGCAATAAAATAAAAATACATTGTGTTCATGTACAACTAAAAATTTTTTTTAAAGATACATATTTATTAGCCGGGCGTGGTGGCGCACGCCTGTAATCCCTGCACTTTGGGAGGCTGAGACAGGAGAATTGTGAGTTCAAAGCCAGCCTCAGCAAGGGCGAGGTGCTAAGCAACTCAGTGAGACCCTGTCTCTACACAGAAATAGGGCTGGGAATGTGGCTCAGTGGACGAGTATCCCTGAGTTCAATTCCCAGTACCAAAAAAAAAAAATGCCTGTAATCCTAGCTACTCGGGAGACTGAGAAAGGAGGATTGCAAGTTCAAAGCCAATCTGGGCAATTTGGCAAGACCCTTCTCAAATTTGAAATACAGCTGGGCATGCAGCTCCATGGTAGATCACTTGCCTAGCATGTGCAAAGTCCTGGGTTCAATCCCTAGCAGAATACAAAAAACATTTTAAATATTTATTTACTTACTTATTTACATTTATGGATTGTTTGCTTTTTATTTTTTGTTAACTTAGATTGAACTTGAGGGTGCTCTATCACTAAACTATATTCCCAGTCCTTTTTATTTTTTATTTTGAGATAGTGTCTTGCTAAGTTTCCTGGACTGGCCTCCAACTTGCCTCTGCCTCCCGAGTTGCTGGGATTAGAAGCCTGTGCCACTATGCCTGGCTTGATCATTCACTTTATACCGACAGTTTTTATACACATTCACATTCATATACATAAATATATGCATTCACATATTCTTATAATGATTATATTTAGGTGTTATTATGATACACCAATGTATGATATATTGCTAGGAGAGGTTAAGTAACTTAACCATGATCACACGACTAGTAAATGGTATCATTGAGGCATGAGGTCTTATCATTTGCAATATTAGCCAGTCTCCCTTACTTCAGATTGAGTTTAGAATTTAATCTCATAACTAGGACAAATCATGTTAATTACATGTACTTTACATGTACCAAAAAGGAAGAAGAAAAAGAAATTACTGTTTTATCAAAGGATCTTTTGGCCATTAGGACGAGGAAATCATTCAAGCAACTCAAACTAAAAAGGTTTTTTGTTTTTTTTTTTTTAGTTGTAGTTGTACACAATATCTTTATTTTATTTATCTATTTTTTTAACGTGGTGCTGAGGATTAAACCAAGTGCCTCACACATGCTAGGCAAGCACTCTACCACAGAGCTACAAACCCTGCCCTAAAAGGGGTTTGTTGTAAGACTGTAAGGGGAAATCTCATGGACCACCAAATACAGATGTAATGAATTCAGTCATCATATAGCATTTCTGGGAAAGGTTTCCCTCACAGCTTCAAGCAGGAGCAGAATGAGAATAAACATTAAAATAGATTATGTCAACAAGTTAGTTGAAATCAAATGCTCCATTTCCCCTGAACTCTGTATATTTATGGCTCATTTGATAAAGCCCTCTATCTATCTACTAATGTAGGGGCAATGTCACTTTGGATTTTTAAAATATATATAGAGCAGGGACACTGGTGGGAAACAGAGAGTGGAGATACAGAGCAGAACTCTAAATGAAGGAGAATTCACAGGTCTTCATGATGGAGTGGCTTAGGGACAAGAGAGAAGGAGGAACCACATATGGTTCTCAGGATTCCTAGCTCTTCTGTAAGCATCCAGAAGAAAAATACAGAAGCTTTATTTTCCTTTCTTTTTATCTACAGTGTTCAGCACATTATCAGTGCTCAATAAAAAAATGTTGGTTGTTCAATGACAGAATATCACTAAATTTTGTTTTGCTTTCCTGCAGGGAAATGACATGTTCGGGTTTGGGAATTACTAACCTTGAGAGGGTGTGTCAGAGACAATCCATCTATGAAAATCCAATCTCCTTTCCTTCCTGAACATTCAGCTAGATTACATTTCCCAGTATCCCTTAAATTGGGTGTGATCACCTAAATACATTCTAGCTAATGGAATGTGAGGCAGAAGTTATAGAAATGATGTGCACCATGCAGAATCAGAAATGATTCTATACCAGCACTGAAGACCTGGCTGAACCTTTTGCTACATTCTCTTTCTGATTTCACAAGCTGGAATCTGGTCATGGTGACCCTGTGTCAATTGTGTAAGAAGAATGTCTTAGCAAATGGCAGAGGACCAAGGTAGGAGATTGGATCCCTGAATCACTACATGGGAGGAGAGCCAACTACTGACCTGGAAACCAACTCTGGAATGAGATGAGAAATGAACTTATTATTCTGTAAGCCACTGAATTTTTTTTTTTTTTTTTTTTTTTGGTACTGGGGATTGAACTCAGGGGTACTAGACCACTGAGCCACATCCCCAGCCCTATTTTGTGTTTTATGTAGAGACAGCCCATCTATGAAAATATAATCTCCTTTCCTTCCTGAACATTCAGCTAGATTACATTTCCCAGTATCCCTTAAATTGGGTGTGATCACTTAAGTACATTCTAGCTAATGTACTTACTGCCTCGCCATTGCTGAGGCTGGCTTTGAACTCACAATTCTCCTGTCTCAGCCTCCCAAAATGCAGGGATTACAGGCATTCGCCACCACGCCCGGCTAACCCACTGAATTTTTGAGGTCTATTTTTTTTAATCAGTATAACCATTTCTTATTAATAAATGATGGGAATGAATTAGAGAGTAATGCTAGAAACAAGGCTGCTTTAATAAACCATAAGTAGTGATAAATACCTGTAGTGGAACTGTGGGAGAAGATGAAGAACAGGAGAAAAAAGATATGGGGATATTTATGAAACAACACTCAATGTGATTGCTTTCCTTTCAGATTTCTTCAAATGGTGACAGTGCTATAGCTCACTACTTGATTTCTTTCAAGAATTTTATTTCCACCAATTACAGAAACTTTCCTTTCAAAATTTATTAGACCCTAGCGTTGTTCCCACTCAAAAGAATGAGGTCCTAATTAGAATAAGATATATCCTATGCTTGCATCATTTTATCAAAATGGATTCTATTGTGTGTAACTAAGAAGAACCAATAAGATAAAATTTAAAACAATTTTTTTTTGGTACCAGGGATTGAACTCAGGGGCACTCAACCACTGAACCACATTCCCAGCCATATTATGTGTTTTATTTAGAGACAGAGTCTCACTGAGCTGCTTAGCACCTCGCTGTTGCTGAGGCTGGCTTTGAACTCGCAACTCTCCTGTCTCAGCCGCCCAAAGTGCTGGGATTATAGGCATGTGCCATAGTGCCCGGCTAATAAAATAAAAAATTTTAAAAATTATTAGAGAACTAAAAGCAACAAATCCAATGACCTCTCCTGAGTCTTTATAGTTTTGTCCCCTCTGTAATATAGGCCACTGTTTTGATCACCCCACAACATTTTTCATTCTGACTCCAATCTTTCACTCTCTCTTTCCTTTTCATTAGTTCATTCTTGTTCTACAGCCTTCTAAACAGAGGTATTCCTCAAGGTTTCGCCCTTCAATATGTTCTCTGTTTTATTCAGACAGTGATCTCATAAACTCTTGTGACTTCAACTAAGCAGAGTGTGACTAATGGTATGGCCGATCTCTGTGGAGAGGAATAGATACCAATAGTTGGCACAAACATGTCCACCCCAGAAGAGGGTGGGGGAAAGGAGGACAAATGACCATCTCTCTTCCTATTCCAGATATAAATAAGTCATTTTCACTGATGGAAAAAAATTGTGGAACTTTCTAAATATAAAGGGAGGACTTTGGAGAGACAGGCAATATAGTCCAATAAATGACCCAAGAGGACTTTCTGTGTTGCCTGGCTATCAGTAGTGGCTCCCTCTTCACCAAGCCAAAGGTGTTGCTCCTGATATCAGGTCCCATGGGACCTGGTGGCAGAGCTGCTAATATTTCCCTAAATCTACATAAACAGGTAAGCATCTAACTTCAGACTTTCTAGTGCAAGAACCTGAAAGGTTTACCCTTTGCCCCCAAAGCTGCTCACATTCACTAGTAAAAATAGAGAGCACTAGTAAAGTAAAGTCTCACTTGATGGAGTGCAGCCCTGGCTCAAGCAAGCCAAGGATACCAAAAGAATGGATGGGTAATGCCTTTGCAGCCTTTTCTGTGTGTGAGTTCCAGCATGTGAGTTCTGTGACATTTCCAAGTCTTTGCCCTGAGCACCTTGACCCACATTTACAGGTACAGTTTAGATAATTAATGTTTTATATTTCCTTTTTTAAAAAATATTTATTTTTTAGTTGTAGGTGGACACAATAGCTTTATTTTATTTTTATGTGGTGCTGAGGATCGAACCCAGTGCCTCACGCGTGCTAGGCGAGCACGCTACCACTGTGCCATAACCCCAGCCCTCATATTTCCTTTTTTAAAAATACTTTTTAAGTTGCAGGCAGACACAATACCTTTATTTTTATTTTTTTACATGGTGCCGAGCATTAAACCCAGTGCCTTGCCCATGCTAGGCGAGTGCTCTACCACTGCGGCACAACCCCAGCTCCAATATTTTATATTTCTTTACAATTTTTCATGTTGTCTCTCTACTCATAGTTTTAACAGAGTTTTAGTTTTAATTTTAAAGAGGTGAGTAGAATTGTTTTTTTGAATTAGTCACATATATAGAGAGATCTATGATTCACTCATTAGTGGAAGTATATTCTCACTGTGATGGTGTATTCCACTTGCACACTAACTGTTCATTGGAAATTAAGTTTATTGAGAGAGAAGTTTGTAAACCAAAATATACACAATAAACTGATATACTTTGTAATTAAGAAGTACAGAGAATTATAAGGATAGTGCATTATGATCAGTTAGTACATATAAGTGGTTAAATATTGTGATTTATTATTCTACATGCTTAAATTATTTAAATTTAAAAGGTTTAAAAATATTAAAACCATCCTTAGCTCGTTTGCCCTATAAATAAATCTCACAGGCAAATTCAAAGAGCAAATCAAAGGTGAGACATTATTGACAAGGAGTAGACTCAACTGTTGAAATGATAACAATGCAGGACAAAAGAACTAAAATCTCATGTCTGAGTGGGGAGAAGATGTACAACCTCTTGATTTTCTTTTTCTTTTTCTTTTTTCTTTTCCTGGTATTGGGGATTAAACCCAGGGACACTTAACCACTGAGCCATATTCCCAGCCCTTTTAAGTTTTTATTTTGAGACAGAGTCTCACCAAGTTCCTTAGGGACTTGCTAAGTTGCTGAGACTAGCTTTGAACTTGTGATCCTCCTGCCTCAGCCTCCTAAATCTCTGCGTGCACCACCCCACCTGGTCTGTTAAATTTTTAAAAGACCGTTTCCCATTCTCCTAAAAGAAAAAAATTATGGGCTATTTATAATTTCCTGATTTAAAACACAAAAATATCTAAATACTCAATAATAGGGTTTGATTAAATCAATCATAGTAAAATTATATAAAGAAATATTCTGTAATCATTTCAAATTGTATATAATGCTAAAATAAATGCATTATGAGTGATATTAAATTTAAAAAGAAAGATTAAAACCCTACAATGGGCTAATTTTTATGTTTTTGTCCCTCAGAATTCATACGTTGAAACCCTAATTCCCAGCATGAGGTATTAGAAAGGGGGCCTTTGGGAGGTGATTAGGTCATGAGGGTGGAATCCTCATGAATAGGACTAGTGTCCTTATAAAAGGGACCACCGAGGGATCACTAAATGCTGTCACCATGTGAGGATGGAACAAGAAATTGATGGTCTACAATGTGGTGGAAGAAGGATCGGAACCTGACTATGCTGGCACCCTGATCTTGGCTTTCCAATCTCCGGAACTGTAGGAAATAAATTGTCTGAATTTTATAAGGTACTTGGTCTGTGATTCGTTGTTATAGCAACCCAAAGTGATTGAGATACAGAGAGGGTATAGTATGCTCCCATTCTTTTGCATTTTTATGAGTACATAGAAAATTGGTAAAGTTTCACCAAAAGATAGAGAGGTAGATATGTATTCTTGTGGTATTACGGGTTGATTTTCTTTCCACATTTTTACTTACATATATTTTCCGTTTTTACTAAACTAACATGTATTAGTTGAGCAATTAAAATTTTAAATAAAAATATGCTCAACATCTCTACTTATTATAAGAATCCAAAGTCACAATGAAATACTACCTCATACCCATCAAGATGGCTACTATATAAATAAAAAATAAGCCAGGAACAGTGGTGCATGCCTGTCATCTCAGCAACTCAGGAGGCTGAGGCAGGATTGAAAGTTTGAGGCCAGCCTTAGCAATTTAGCAAGACCCTTAGCAACTTTTAGATACTTACCTATTTTTTTTAAATGGTATTTTGGATAAATTACTTTTTTTCGTGTTTTGCATGAATTTGGATTATAAGCTCCTTCTGAGTAGAGACTCTTATCTACTTTTTTCTTTGTAAATAGTAGATTTTTAAATTTTTTTTTAGCTGTTGATGGATACAATATCTTTATTTTATTTATTTTTATATGGTGCTGAGGATTGAACCCAGTGCCTCATGCATGTGAGGCAAGCGTTCTACCACTGAGCTACAATCCTAGCTCCGTAAATAGTAGATATTTAATTATCTTTGGGATTGACCAGCATTTTGGAAAGTAAAAGCTTTCTTTGGAAATTACTAAATAAAATGAAAAGAAGGAAAAATGAGTGGAGGTGCCAATGGCAAGTTGTGTGTGTGTGAGAGAGAGAGAGACAGAGAGAAAGAGACTAGGGATTGGACTAAGGGGTACTCTACTACTGATCTATGTTTCTAACCCTTACTACTTTTGATTTTTGGACAGTTTCTCACTAAATTGCCTAGGTTGGCCTTGGACTTGTGATCCTTCTGCCTCAGTCTCCCTCGTAACTGGAATTACAGGTGCAGGTATGTACCATCACACCTGGCAAGTTTTGGATTTTTACATTCTTTATTTTTTTCCACATTTTTTTATTGGTGCATTATAGCTGTACATCCTGATGGGATTTGTTGTTACATATTTGTGTGTGCACACAAGGATTAAAGATCAATGGCATTATTCTGTCCAGTCATTGTTCAGGACATCAATAAGCAACACAAAATAGATAATAAAAAAATAAAATCTTAGCTACATTTGCTGTTCCTGCTTTCTACAATCAACTACTTTGGAAATGATAAAATTACATTAAAACTAAAGTGGAAGGGTATAGATATAGCTCAGTGGTAGAGCACTTGCCTAACACGCAAGAAGCCCTGGATTCAATCCCCAGCCCAACAAACAAAAAATAAAAACAAGCTGGAGAAAGAGTTAAGTCACAGGACTCCTGTCTGCAATTTGCCTGAGGCTTGGTGGAAGTCATTGCCTGTACCTATTATACAGTATTTCCCTTCTTTACCCTTCTTAGGCATTAAATTGTATTCTCTTCATCCTGGATCATCCAGGAGGGTTGGAAGAGTGGGCAGTAATCATATGTGTGCTCCATGCTTACTGAAATCTTCCTGCTTTAGATAAATCAAAAATATGCCATATTTAATAAGAAAAATGTAATATAACATAAAAAAGAGACCAAGAAGGAAATTGACATTTGCCAAGAGCTTACTTTGTGCTAAACTCTGTGAGAATCTTCTCTAATTTCAACAGTTATTTCTTTTTTTTTTTTTTTTTGGTACTGGGGATTGAACTCAGGGGCACTCAACCACTGAGCCACACCCCAGCCCTATTTTGTGTTTTATGTAGAGACAGGGTCTCACTGAGTTGCTTAGTGCCTCGCCATTGCTGAGGCTGGCTTTGAACTCGCAATTCTCCTGTCTCAGCCTCCCTAAGTGCTGGGATTACAAGCGTGAGCCACCGCGCCAGGCTCAACAGTTATTTCTTATAGAACTCTTAGGCTTTTAATAATAATGCTTGTTTTTTTGTTTGATTTAGGAAAATTTCTCTCTTCATTGTATAGTAAAGGAAATTAAATTTACTCATCAATCTTGTAAGGTTTAACAAGTTACTAAGACTTCACAGATCTTGTTATAATTAACTCAACCAAAACACAAGTCTCCAGTTAAGAAAAACTGTACTCATATTTCTTTTTGAAACAACTATGATACATGTGAAAATAAATAGTAATTATAGGAGAAATATTTTTTAAAATACATTATAGAACTAGACTTTTTAAATTATTTTTTCCTGAACCCACAACACTCTCCAGCACAATAAACTTATTAATTTTAAAAAATGCATAGATTTAGGTAAATGACCTAAGTCTTTGGTACCCACATACATAGTGAAATAAATAATATGGTCAAGAAAATTAATATATCCATCATCTTGCACAGTTATCTTTTGTGTGCATGGTTCTATTAAATCTTATTTGAAAAATATGTAATGATTTCATTATAGGATTCTTGCAGAAAGTGTGTTAATGAGTGAGGATATTACCTTTCTATGAAATTTAAGTGCCAATTTCATGTTATCCAGGTTATGCTAATGCAAATGTAGCCTTGTTGTTGTTAAAATTAAATTTTCACCATAATGGAATTTAAAATCTAGCTTGAAAAAAAAATCTGTGCTAAATGTAAACTATTCATGGCAGTAATTTTTAAGTGCCTGTCTCCTCAGACTTACAATAGCCACCTTAACCCATGTCTAACACAAAAACAGCCTGAGTTCTTTCTGGATTCTCTTGGGAACCACACAATTTTTTTCACTTAGAAACCCCATTAACCCAACTACATGATAACATTTTTACACTGTCAACATTATTTCACATTCCTTGCACATTGCCCAAATAGGTTTACAAAAAGGAACAGATTGTATCTTTGAATTGCATGTTGCATGTTTTTTATCTTCACAAAGCAATTATATGTGGTATATCTACTGATACCTGATATTAAGGTATTTGAAAAACATTTTGGTTAATATTATTCAAATGGCTGTCAGAATTAGTGAATTAAATAGATCAACATTGAAAATGACTTCCAGAGGTGAAAAAAGAATGTCCATTAAAAGAATTTATTTTCCTTTGGATTAAATACTTCTTTCCTTGTTTCTTTTTTGGTACCGGTGATTGGGTGATTGAGCTCAGGGGTACTTGACCACTGAGCCACATCCCTAGCCCTAGTTTGTATTTTATTTAGAGACAGTGTCTCACTGCGTTGCTTAGCGCCTCACGTTTGCTGAAGCTGGGTTTGAACTCGTGATCCTCCTGTCTCAGACCCCAGAGCTGCTAGGATTACAGGTTTATGCCACTATGCCTGGCTTCTGATCAATATTTCTAAGAGCTTCAACATCTAATTTTATTTATTTATTTATTTATTTAGGTAGTGGGGATAAAATCAACGGGTGCTTAACCATTGAACCACATCCCCAGCCCCCCTTTTTAAAATTTTTTAATTTTCATATAGGATCTTGCTAAATTACTAAGGGCCTAAATTGCTGAGGCTACCCGTGAAATTTGTAATCCTCCGGCCTCAGCAGACTGAGTTGCTGGGATTACAGGCGTGCACCCCCAAGTCCAGCCTCAACATCCCATTTTAAATCTCCTTTTCAGTTTGACTTACTTATTTGCTGGTTTCCCTAACATGATCAGCATTTGTAGCTGGCAGAGGGAACTAAGTGCCAGGCTTAACCTGATGAATCATAGGTAATAAGGTCAATCACTAGCCTTATTAAATACTTCATTTGCTTAGAAGTTTAAGTATTTTCATTTCATTGCCTAGAAATTATAATTCTAGAGTATAAAGGACTTTTTTCTTAAATTAGCATAAAAACCAATTATGTGATAAAAATAAACATGTTTTGAGTAAATAATGGTCACACATTGAGGGAGACTCTACTACTTTTAGAAAATTTAAATGAAAAAATTTAAAGCTTATAGTCATCAAGTACTATGTCCTAAACACTATTCCAAGACCTTTACATGAATCAATTTATTTAATTCTCATAAAAACTGAGGAAGCTACTACTACTGTAGTTTTATGGACTCAGAAACCGAGAGTAAGCAATTTCTTCAAGGTCATATAGTCTGTAAGGGGAAGAGGTAGAATTCTGTTTTGGTCATTTGGCTCTGAATCAATATTCCCAATCACTACCCCAAGATGGTCTCTAACTTAAAATGGTTTAACTGGCTAGTTCTCAAATTTACAATGGTGTAAAAGCAATATGCACTGTGTATAAACTGTACTTTGAATTTTGAATTTAGATCTTTTCCAAGGCTAGCTGTATGTGATATGATACATTCACGTGATGCTGGGGCTGTGAACCACAGCTCTGTCAGCTACATGATCCCAAGGCAGAAACGACTGGGACTGTACAGTGTGTCATTTATTAAGCTATGAAACTTGGTAGATTATAGGTATTACATGTATTTTCAACTTGTGATATTGTCTACTTAAACCATAAAAATATTTAGGAGCAGAGTCTTACCTGAGAGAAACTTACAACCCTCAGGGCTCCATGAAGAAGACAGGGAACCTCATACAGGGACACTGGTGACTCTCCTGCTTCACTCAGAGGTGTTAGGAGTCATTGGCAGTGCCATTGGGTCCCTTTGTTGGTAATCAAAACTGTCAAAGACAAAAGAATAACAACTTTAGTTTAAAGATCTTAATTGGCTTTTATTTACCATCCTAGAGTTAGGCAACGCTTCATGCTAAAAATAGATGGTCCCATCTGATGTGCTGAGCAGAGGAGGTCGACTTTATAGACAGAAAAGGGTTGAGCAAAATAAAAACAGAACTTTCAAAAGTTCATTCATCAGGGCTGAGGTTGTGGCTTAGCAATAGAGCAACCGCCTAGCACGGGTGAGGCACTGGGTTCGACCCTCAGCACCACCTAAAAAAATAAATAAGTAAAAATAAAGTTATAAAAAAAAAGTACATTGGTCAGTTAAAAATTATTTTCCGTATAAAGTTTAAAGCAGAGGAGATTTCCTTATTATGTTGGTTAAAATTGGCCTGTTTAAGGATTTGGCCATTATCTCTCTGTCCTGATGTTTTAGGTCAGATAGACAATTTAGTACTACATTTGGTGGTATGAAACTTCAGCACAAGTAACTCCATTTTGATTTTGTCTGTTGGGCCTAGTGCAGGAGCTTTGGCTAAATCAATGGCCTCTCATAAATTTTATTTAATAGACTCCACTCAGCAAAACAAAATGCTTTCAATAAACTAGAGTTTTTTTCTAAGAAAGAAGGTTAAGACCATACCAAATATTTGTTCTAACCATTCATACCATAGTATTCTTCCCAAGAAGAGGTTTTATAAGTACAATTGTTTTTTCTTCAAGCCTCTCCAAAGAAGTTGGGCACAGTTTCACATACCTGTAATCCCAGCGACTCAGGCTAAGGCAGGAGGATCATGAGTTCAAAACCAGCCTCAGCAACTTAGCAAGGCCCTAAGGAACTTAATAAGACCCTGTCTAAAAATAAAAAATAAAAAGGGCTGGGGATGTTGCTCAGTGGTTTAGCACTCCTGAACTCCATCCCCAATACCAAACCAAACCAAAACAAACAAACAAACTCCTCAAAGAAGTTTCAGCACCCTTTGGAGATTGCTATCCAAGACAGCTGTGTTGGCCTTCCTCTTTACATGGCTCTGGTTATCAAATAGTTCAAAATAAGTGAACTATTCCCAGAGAAATTAAACCTTATGTTCATTTATTTTAAACCTGTGTAAAGCTGGGCACGATGGTACACACCTGTAATCGCAGCAGTTTGGGAGGCTGAGGCAGGAGGATTGCAAGTTCAAAGCCAGCCTCAGCAATTTAGCGAGGCCCTAAGCAACTTAGTGAGACCCTGTCTCAAAATAAAAAATGGGGGGATAAAAAATGGATAAAGCTCAGTGGTAAAGTGCCTCTGGGTTCAATTTCCAGTACCAAAATAAATAAATAAATAAAACCTATATAAAGATGTTCATTACAGTTTTATTTGAAAAAGCCCCAAACAAACATCCAGGAAACAATGCAATGTCCTTCAATGGGTGAGTGGTTAAGCAAACTGTGGTACATCCATATCATGGAATACTATTCAGCAATAAAAAGAAATGATACTTCTGATGCATGAAACAACTTGAATGAATCTCAAGAGAGTAGCAATGGAGTGAAGGAGCCAATCTCAAAAGGATACTATATGATTCCAATCATATTGCATTCTCAAAGTTAAAAAAATTATTCAAATGGAGAACTGATCAGTGTTTTCCAGGAGGAGAATGGTAGAAGGTAGCCAAGTTTATAAAGCTCAGCAGCAGGGATTCTGTGATAGAATCTGTGGTGTTAATTTTATGTGTCAATTTGTCTGGGATAAGGGATGCTCAGATAGCTGGGAAAAATGTTATTTTTTCTAGGTGCGTTACTCAGAGTGTTCCAGAAGAGATTAACATTTGAATCACTAGACTGAGTAAAGATTTGTCCTTGCTAATAGAAGTTGGCATCATCCAATACACTGAAGGCCCAAATAGGGGGTGGAAAAGGTGAAATCTTTCTCTTTCTTCTTGAGCTGAGACATTGATCTCTTGCTATCAGACATCAGAGCTCCTCGACTCCAGGACTATCACAATCAGTCCCCTGAAGCATTTGGTCTCAGAGTTGGAGTTACACTATCAACATCCTTTATTCTTAGGCTGTTGAACTTGGACTGAATTGAACTACTGGCTTTCTTTGTTCTTCATCTTGAAGATACCTTATTGTAGAACATCTTGGCCTCTATAACCATGTAGGCCCAGTCCCATAATAAATCCGTTTCTATCTATCCATCCATTCATCTATCCATCCTATGCGGTAGTCATTTTGTGTTGCTATAACAAAATACCTGAGGCTGAGAAATTTATAAAGAAAAGGGGTTTATTTAGCTCACAGTTTTGGAGGATTGAGCTTGGCATCCACATCTGTTCAGCTCTGGTGAAGGCCTCATAATGAATGGCATTGCATGAGTGGTGTGTGTGTGTGTGTGTGTGTGTGTGTGTGTGTCTGTGTGTGTGTGAGAGAGGAAGAAATAGTGGCCGCATAGTGAAATAGGATGCAAGGTACTTGGGAGAGGCCAGACCCACTCTTTTATATAATCCACTCTTGTTAGAACTTATCCATTCCTACAAGACCCAACCCACTCTGAGAGACCAGCATTAATGCATGCATGAAGGTAGAGTCCTCGTGACATAATCACCTCCCTCTAGGACCCACCACTTTAAAATTCTACCACCTTTCAACTTTGCCACAGTGAGGACCAAGTTTCCAGTGCATGAACTTTGGGGGACAAATCATATCCAAACTGTAGCATCCTATTGGTTCTGTTTTTCTAGAAAATGCTGACTAATACAGAACTATTGTGTATCTTGATTGTTGTGGTAGTGACATAAATTTACATATGTAGTGAAATTTCATAGAACTAAATACATATGCACATAGTCATCCACAAAAGAGCATGTAAACCTGGGGAAACTGGAATAAGGTGTGTGGATGAATCAATGTCAATTTCCTGGTTGTGATATTGTACCCTTGTTATGCATGAGGTTACCATTGTAGGAAACTGAATGAAATGTATATAGATGTCTCTTACTTCACACAAATACACATGAATCTGTATTTATCTCCAAATAAAAACAAATACCAAACAATGAACAAACAAAAGAGGACTTCAAATTAAAAGTGTGTTTATTAACTTCGTCCTTGAAACTAAATAGTTCTTTTCTAAAGAGGGCAATTATTATAAATGTGCCTTGATGTATGATCATCTTACTTCTCGAAAAACGTATTGTAAATTGAAAACATTGTGGCCAAAATTGCATTTAACTCCGAATATCACAGTTTAACCATCATAGAGTCTTTTACCCTCATGATCACACGGCTGAATGGGAAATTTGAAATGGTTGCCTCTGATGAGCACTGCAGGAGAGGGGATCATACCACATATCACTAGCCTGGGAAAAGATCAAAATGCAAAATTTGAAGTATGGTTTCTATTGAATATGTGTCACTTTCACACCACAGAAAAGTTAAAAATTTGTAAGTCAAACTATTCTAAGTTAGAGACCATCTGTATTTTGATTTATTTTACAAAGTACTAGGCAGTTGAGGATTTAACATTCAGGATCTTCCTGTTTTTACATATTTCCTCCTACTCATCCTTTTGCTTTAGGAACTGCAATCCCATCATTCATCCTATAACAACTGCTTACCAAGTCTATTCTACTTGTCAAATCCACCACAGGAGAAGATCCTAAAGTAAAGAGTGGAGAAGGGGACCTTCCTATGCACTGCCTCAATTATTCCCACACGGAAGTAAACTTACACACCTGAGGGAGAATAAAACATAGTGGATGAAAGCTTAACATTTGATAGTCGTGGCCAGAATCAGCCTCCAAATGGCAAGATCTAACTGTGGTATAGTCTCCAGATCCTGAGAAGCAGAATCCTCAAGAGCCACCTTTCAGGTGCAGGCAGGGGTCTTGTCAAATACCCAGCCCTCCTACCCCAGAGTTTCAGCCTTGTTTACCCTAATCTCCCTCAGCTACAAAGCCAGAGAGTTGGAGGTGATTTAAGTAACAAAGTAGTAGATAAGTGTACTCCAGAGAGGCTCTCATCTCTAAGTTTCAAGTAGTCTGTGGGAACAGAAGGATTCATTAGTGCTGGTAGCTTCTGAACCAAATTGAAGAGAGAGCCATGGAATTCTACGTTGTCAGAAGTGAAGGTAAACTGAGAAATCTCCCAGTCCACGTCCATCATCCCACAGATGCAGGTTCAGAAACATTGTCCATCATCCCACAGATGCAGGTTCAGAAAGCACAAATGTTTACCGTACAAGCTGGCAGCAAAACACAAGTTAGAACTAGGTCTCTTAGTTTCTTCTTCTTTTCTCTCTCTCTTTTCTTTCTCTTTCTCTCTTTCTTTCCCTCCCTTCCTCACTCCCCCTCCTTCTTTCTTTCTTTTACATGGAATTGAACCCAAGGGCACTTAACCACTGAGCCACATCCCCAGCCCTTATAATTTTTTTTTTATTTTGAGACAGGATCTTGTTAGGTTGCTTAGGGCCTGGCTAAACTGCTGAGGTTGGCCTCAACTTGTGATCCTCCTGTCTCAGCCTCCAGAATTTACAGGCATGTGCCCCCATGCTTAGCTAGTTCTCTTAGTTTCTAATCTGCTCCATTCTTCTTCATTTCCTCTTTTTTTTAAAATATTTTTTTTAGTTGTTGATGGACCTTTATTTTATTGATTTATTTATATGCGGTGCTGAGAATCGAACTCAGTGCCTCACACATGCTAGGCAAGTGCTCTACCACTGAGCCACAACCCCAGTCCCCTTCATTTCCTCTTTAAAGATCATGAGTAACAATCTGCTCTTTTATCATAACATTTTCCTCTTTTTAATACATATAATGTCTCTATTTTCAATAATTCTCTACTTTCCTAATGCCACCTGCCCTCACCCCAACCATCTAAAAAGCATAATCACTACCAGCAGGATGTGGTGTCACATGCTTGTAATCCCAGCAACTCGGGAGACTGAGGCTGAAGGATCACAAGTTCAAGGCCAGCCTCAGTAACTTATCAAGGCCCTAAGCAACTTAGTGAGACCCTGTTTCAAAAAATAAAAAATAAAAAGGGATAGGGATGTCACTCAGTGGTCAAGCACCCCTGGGGGTCAATCCGCAGTGCCATCAAAAAGAAAAGCACAACCAGTACCACCTGCACCTTACCTGCCACTGCCCACTCCCACTAACTGGAACAAAATGCTGTGATCGTGCCATGTCCCATCACTGCTTTGCTCTCGCCAGTTCCAGTCTGTATTAGTCCACTGGGGCTGCCATAAAAAAATACCACAGAGTGTTCTGCTACACAATAGAATTTTGTTTTCTTACTGTCTTGGAGGCTGGAAGTCCAAGATCAAAATTCCAGAAAATTTGGCTTCTGGTGGGACCCTATCTTGTCCACAGCCTATCTGTGCCAGGGCCATGGGGTAGCTTGCAGACAAGCCAAAAAAAAAAAGTGCCCAGAGACAGCGCAGGAGACAGATGATTTATTGGGGAAAGCTTACAAGAGATCAGAGACTGCTCCAAGAAGAGTTCAGTGGCAACAGGCTGACAGCACCACTGTCCTTCATGGTGCTTTGACGAACTGCACCTCGTCTTCCTCATGGTGGCTGGCTCAATGAGTGACACATTTCCACAGTACCCTCAGTTCTGCACCAGTCCCCACTCAGGGGTTTTATATGTTAGGCTACAAAAGTGATGACATCATCAGCATTAGCTTGCTTAGTTTGCATGTGTGACCAGCATTCCAAGGACCAATTGTCCTGGTGTACATGTAAGAAAGTAGCTTTTTGCAGACAACACTAATTTGCCCTTGTTCCCAGTGTGCATAAGAGAAAGCCAGTGTCCTCCAAGATAATATGTATCCAGCCCAGGCTTGCTCTCATTGTTCCCTTCACTTGGGTATGTTTAGGGGAAGAGAAAGGGACAGTCAGGGATGATGCAGTCCCCCTTCTTGGTTTGCAGATGGTTGCCTTTTCACCTTGTGTCCTCCCATGACTTCTCTGTGCACTTGCAAAGAAGGAGCTCTCTGGTGTCTTGTTTCTTGTTTTGTTTGCTTGTTTGCAGTACTGCTGAGGGAACCCAGGGGCACTCTACCATTGTGCTACATCCCCAGCCCTTTTAATGTTTTTATTTTAAGACAGGGCATCATTAATTTGCCCAGGCTGGCCTTGAACTTGCAATCCTCCTGCCTCAGCCTCCAGAGTAGCTGGAATTAGATGTGTGTGCCACCACACTTGGCTGATCCCCCCCCCGCCCTTTCCCTCTTTTTTTTTTTTTGTACCAGGGATTGAACTCAGGGGCACTCAACCACTGAGCCACATCCCCAGCCCTATTTTGTATTTTATTCAGGGACCAGGTCTCACTGTGTTGCTTAGAGCCATGCTTTTGCTGAGGCTGGCTTTGAACTTGTGATCCTCCTGCCCCAGCCCCCTGAACTACTGGGATTACAGGCGTGCGCCACAACACTTGGCCAACAAGGAGGTCTTGAGCCAAAGCCACATCTCAGAAGAATCCCTTATCTTCCAGAAGACATCTCTTCAAGCCCAATCACTGACTGGGAGCAGCTCATGGGAAGGGAGACCATAGAACAAAAATGATGACGGATTTCAGAGTTCCAGCTGGAGCCATGGGTAGTTATTATCCTTGCAGTAGAGATTTAAGATCTCCTCATAGACCACATGCACACATGAGCATACACATATGTATATATCTGAATTTAGGACATGACGAATGTGACATTTCAAGTAAGTGAAGGAAAAGATGATTCAATAGATGGTGTTGGATGATGAAATATGAATCTGGAAATAAAAATTTTATTTATATTCCAACCTAACTTTTAAATGTTATAGGAAAACCATCTTGGGAAAAAAATATAAAAGAATATTTTCTGAGACTTGGAGAAGGCTTTTATAAGCAAATCACTAAGCCCCAAATCCACTGCCATTAGATTTTATTTTTTATTTATTTATTTATTTTTTTAAATTTTTTTTGTAGATGGACACAATGTCTTTATTTTATTGCTCTGTATGTGGTGCTGAGGATCGAACCCAGGGCCTCACGCATGCGAGGCAAGCGCTCTACCGCTGAGCCACAATCCCAGCCCTGCCATTAGATTTTATAAACATTTCCAGCTTCGGTATGAGATACATATATATATATACATATATAGATACATATATACATATTTATATATATATATAAAAAATATATAAAATTGTATAAATATATATCATGACAGATAAAAAACCAAGCACAGACTGTTAAAGTATGTACATAAACCTCCTGCACCCCAAAACTAACCGAAAAAATTGACTTGAAAGATAAATTTAAATGATCATTAAACGAATGAAATATTCTTATTAGTTAAATAGAGAAATGTAACTTAAAACCCTGAGATATCATTTTTAGCTATCCATTCAGGCAAACATTTCCAGGGTTAATAATGCCCCATATTGATGAGAGATGGAGATAAAAGCACTTTAGATTCAGATTCTTTGTTAGAGGATGTGAAAACTGGTACAGCTGGGACAGCTTTTGGGGAGGGAAATTGGACAGTGATCATCAAAATTTGAAGTGATATCAGTGAGGGAAGGCCTTAACTCAGAAATTTCAAATCTAAAAATCTGCTATAAAAAAATATTCACACTTATGCATAGAGATAAATGAACAAGGATGTTCAGTATGAGCAATGCTCATAGAACAAAATCCCTGACAGCAACATTGATGTTTGTCATTAGGGGAATATTAAAGGAACAGTAGAGTATGTCCATGATTGTGACTATGTACAATGTATTTCATATACAGTAAGCCATTGTGCTAGGCACAGTCTTACATTTTATGAAATAGTATGGATCCACTAAAAAGCAAAGAACACTATAGTTTTATATGCACTGATACAGAAATATCTCTATGGTACATTATTAAGGAAAATATCAACATGTGGAACTGTTATACCGATTCTTTTTGTGTTGACTTTTAAAGCAAAAGGCAAATTTGTGTGAATGGTATATTTTAATAACTGTATAAAACTTTCTGCTTATTAAGTGATAGTTTTAAAAAGTCCAACAGCAAATTATAAACTGGAATAGACAAAAGACAGATAAGCAAATTATCTTAAGAAGTCTTACAAATCAATAATAAAAAGGCAAATTCAATTTTTAAATGGGTTAAAGATTTGAACAGATTCTCTCTCTCTCTCTCTCTCTCTCTCTCTCTCTCTCACACACACACACACACACACACACACACACACACACACACAAAAGACATCTCCTAAGCCTCTGAGAAGGTACTCAACGTATTCACCAAAATGGCTAAAATATAAAAGATTGGTAATTCTAAGTATTGATGAGGATGTGAGATCATGGAAATGACTATAAATAGAGCAAAAACACTGGAAATCTGTTTGGTAGTTGTATAGATAGTTAATAATATGAGCCCATCCTTAATTGTGACTTAGGAGAGGAGAGCTCATTAGTGAGGAATTTGGAGAAACTTTGAAGACAGTAAAACAGCTGTCAAGGTTATTGTTCGGGGCCATCTGGCGCACTAACGAGCTCTTGGTGCCTCAAAACTTTCAGCCTTTGATCCTGTGAGTTTCAGAACCTGGCCAGTTCCCACCTCACAGAGATTTAACAGCCTAAGGCCAGCTGCATAACGCTGGACTGCATGTTGGGAGGGTTGCTGTGCCTTTTTAAGGAGAGAGAAGAAGGGATCCAACAGTAGTTTCTTATAAAATGAAACAGGCATGATTTACCTCATGGTAAAGCAATTCTATTCCTAGGTATAAACCCAAACGAAACGAGCACAACTACCTAAGAAACAACAACAAACTCACACAGGAATGTTCACAGTAGTTTTAGTCATAATAGCCCAAACTGGAAACAACTTATTATTATCACCAGAACAATAAACTGTGGTATAGTCATACAGGAGAATACTACACAGAAGTATAAAGGGATAAAGAACTTTTACACAATGAAAGCATACAACTGCATGATTCCATTTACAAGTTCAAGAACAGATAAAACCAAGCTATTGTGATAGGAATTAGAACGGTCGGGCTGGGGATTAGCTCAGTGGCAGAGTGCATGCTTAGCATGTGCAAGGCCCTGGGTTCAATCTCTGGCATGAGGAAGGAAGGGAAGGAGGGAGGAAGAAAAGAAGGAAAGAGAGTGGGGTGGAAGGGAAGAGAAGAACTCAGAATGGTGGTTATGTGTCAGGGGAGGGAGGGGTAGGATGACAGGAAGGTGAACCTGTTTTCTGAAGTGAAAGAAATTTCTCTTTTGTAGATGATGGTTGCACAGATGCATACATTTGTCAAAACTCATCAAGCTTCACACTTATTCATTTTAAATACATAAACTATACCTCACTAAAGAATTTGGCAAGCCAGGTGTGGTGGCACAGGCCTGTAATCCCAGCACTTAGGGAGGCTGAGACCGGAGAATTGCAAGTTCAAAGCCAGCCTCAGCAACGGCGAGGCGCTAAGCAACTCAGTGAGACCCTGTCTCTACATAAAACACAGAATAGGGCTGGGATGTGGCTCAGTGGTTGAGTGCCCCTGAGCTCAATCCCTGGTACCCCCCCCCCCAAAAAAAGAATTTGGCA